>JAJOHG010000191.1:0-48616 GCA_021029095.1 Phellopilus nigrolimitatus
ACTCCTCCTCAGATCTTCCCCGGTATCTTCGGCGAGGTGCCCGGTGATAATGCGTACGTTGCTTTGCCGCGTTTTCCGTAAGCGTAAGGTGTGATCAAAGGTAGCTCGGAGGATCACAAAAACGAAATGGCAACTTCACGTTGGGTCGCTTGTTTGGACCTCGCGAGGAGTCGGAAAAGGCGGACAGACGACCCCTGCTTTCCTGGGTCGAAGCGCATTAGCAACTTCCATTGTGAAATTAGACTGCCGGTCTCGAATATGAGAGAGAGAGAGAGGAATTAGTGGTGTTTACCTGATAAAATACAGCGAAATTGTAAACTCCAGTCCACTCCGCATGAGCGCCAGTCAACAATCAGCATAGGCTAACATGAAAAGCGAACAATGAACGGTCTAAGCGGCCGGCCAGAACGTGCCGACCATACAAGGCAGCCACAGCACAACGGTGTGGCTTATAAGACTGAACGCGCACGTCCACCAACAACACGCACGTCGATTCTCGCTCTCGCTCTTTGCCTCCTCGTCGCGCCACACTATTAGCGCTGCCTCGACTATCAGCCATGGAGACGCGTCGGACTCTTCAAATCCTGCTGTACCAGCCCGTCTTCCGCGCTCCGCATGCTCCACCCCTCGAGCAGCCTTCCGGCGTCGCGAACCTCGCCGCACGTCCTGCGCACGAAATCAATAGCGAGCTCCGCACTTACATGGCCCGTTCCGTACACATCTTGTCAGCTGCCCGGCGTGCGAACGCCCTCCCCGCCACACGCAGCCATATCGGTGGTCTACGATCAGATGGCTCGACGTCCGACAGTAACAGTTGGACCCACTATGCAGATAGTGGGAACACTGCGAGTAGCAGGACGAGCCATGAGCCACTCACGGATTCGGACGGGAGCTTCGAGGACGACGACAGCGACGGCCTTTGGTCCGATGACGAACCTGTTGTTGACGACAATGAAGAGATAGAAAACACGTCCGATGATGGATCAAGTGAGGACGAAGAGCCGCCGGAGACCGACGAGGCACTCATGCTCTCCCTGAAGAGATATTACAAAGCAATAGGTTTCAAGTATGCGGATGACCTCGAAACGTGGTTCCGCGAAGACTACAGCACCGATATGCAATTGCTGTATGTCCTTCAGGGATTGCACTGCTGTCAGGAGTCATATGCAGCAGTCATAATAGTATGTCAGAAGGTCATCGAGGAGGTCAGGGCAGGCGTTGATCCGGAGAAGGCAAAGGAGACCATACGCACCCTCGTCCTAGATGATTTAGACCAATGGTGGGAACAGGTAAGCAAATTCGAATGTTACATGACGAGCTTGCTGACGTACCGAGTCCATATCTTCAAGGATCCCGAAGCGCACTTGGAGCTCGGCCACGCCAAGGTCGCGCTCGTCGGACAGCTCGTGCGAGTAGGTATCTTCGACGGCAGCATCGTCAACACTGTCGTAGACAGGTACACAGAAGAGATGCACCGCGCCGGCATCTTTGACGTCTTCAAGACCCTCTTCGAGTACGCGGGCATCGATATCTGCGCGCCTGAGTACGAGGAGCAGACGCAGATGGCCGTCGAGAGACTGCGCGAGGTGCGCGACATGCTCCACAACGAGTGGCGGACCAACGCTGGGATCGATAGGACGTTTCGAGTGAGCAACGGAGCTTCGCAAAGATCGCTATGAGACTAACGTATGTATACCATTATCGAAAGTCGCTTCCGGATGTATATCCTACATCATCAGTTGAGATCCGAGACGGAGACGGACTCCGAGTCGGAAGACGAGGGCAAGGAGTGGTACGAGTAGCAGGGACTCCAAAAATGTTCGTCTTTGAATGACGAGTCAAAGACAAGGACGCAGTATAGATGTAGTCCGCACGTATTGGACGACCACGTCTGAAAGATCGATTAGTTCCCGAAGTCCATTGAGTACATCAAGCTGCACGAGCTAGATTATTTCAATTCGAGTGTGTTCGCCAAATACCAAAAACTTTCATCAAAGGCGTATGGGACATGCGGAAACAGGAAATACGTAGAATCAATTGGATCATTTATAGTGGGCGTCCACGCCGACGTGCCGAATCGCACTCCGCTGGATCGTCGGTGGCGTGACTAACCAGCTATCAAAGTTCGCGACTTGTCTACACATATTCTCTGCAGCGGAATTGTCTACGTCCAATTCACTGCGGGCGGTCTTTTTATGACCCGATTGCAACGTTCCAGGACCAATGAAACCTCCCAAACTCTCTTATTTCTTTTGTTTCGTTATGATGTCTCGCCGAGTTCATCAAAAACTATATGATAGCCATGCTAGTGATAAATTTGCCTTTGCTCCCAAAGAGGTGTCCATTTAATCCATACGGCGAAGTGAGCGAGCAGCAAATTTACGCCATCCGTGTGCAAGAGACTGGCATTGGAGTTTATACTGCGATCTCGGTACGGATGCTTCTCGCCGGTACTCAAATTTGTAAAAACAATTCTCAGAAGTCTTGAAATGGATCTGAAACATAATAGCGCTGAAGAGAATCTAGAGACACGTTATCAACCTTGATCATGACAGCATCTTGGAGCTCGACAATTTCGCCCTTTTTTTTCTCGTAGAGCGCCACGTTTGAGTGTACAAGAAATCGTATGTACACATCCCAGAGTCAATCGAAACTTGATTCTCTCAGCGATAGTCGTGGTCGGCAGTGATTTATAGGCACTACGTTTCTGAATCTCGATGCTGGTCAAGAACGCATGCTAGCAAATCCCTTCTGCATAATAGGTGTGTGCTCTTTGCTATAATGACTTTGCTGTAACCCGGAAGCTCCGAGCACAACTAAAGGGGTGGCTTCTTTAACTCCGATCATGCAAAAACCGATTTCTCATTCTCATCTACAATTCAGAGGTCTTCTCTAAAAACAATCGATCTTGCATATAACGTTTTCCCATTTGTACTGGCTATCGTCCGGCATAGACTTCGGAGCGAGTAGCTTTTGCCACAAATCGTCTTATGGAGAAAAGCTATTGGCAAAAATAAGTCGGTTAAGTCATTTTCAAAGTACTTACTCCAACTGAAGCGAGACCGAGAGGAGTTTTACCAATCGCATACAGAGTATGAGCTCGGTGCCGGGAGTCTCTCATTGCGTGTGGTAAAACATTCATACCGATATTAGGAGTTCTTCGAAGGCAGGGACGAGAAATCGGCAACTCGAAAACGAAAAAAAATGTCACAACATTTTGAACTCGCAATGGCGATTCGGTATCCCGGTGAATGACTGTACTATACAAAGTAAGCATACTTCTATATTAGAGTGTTCTCAAAGCTGATGAAAAATGCTTTTGCTAGTGAAAGATGGCACGATTCTAAGTTCACTCGGCAGTCAGATTGTATGCTGCCAACAGAATGGGTTTGTCTCGTCAAGTTTCGGGCATGAAAGATAGGATGTGAACAGTTATCTACGGTGCTGAGATTCAGGATGTCCGTGTTCAACCCGGATAAGAGCCTTCGTCACGTCTCCGGTACCGAGAGGCTTCGGCACTTTCGGCAGCCTGCAGCTCGCTTAGAGCTAATGGAAAACGTAAAAGTTGCATTTGTGTAATATAAAACGCATTTTCTATCAACTTTAAAAATACTATATTGCTACCATTACTAATTCCTTGAATTTTCCAGCACATAAAAAGGCTCGAAGCTCATCCGTCCCATATTCCAAGTTCCAATAACCCACGACCAAATCTACGAAAAACCAGAAATGCCCGCCATCGCAGCACCAGCCAAGGTACTCGTTTCCGGCGCGAACGGCTTCATCGCCGTGTGGCTCGTACAGGACCTCCTCGAGCGCGGATACAGCGTGCGCGGCACCGTGCGCGCGGAGAGTAAGGCCACACATATACGCAACCTCTTCAAGGCGCACGGGGACAAGCTCGAGATCGTCGAGGTGCCGGATATCACGAAGCCGGGCGCGTTCGACGCGGCCGTGCAGGGCGTCGATGCGATTGCGCACACCGCGTCGCCGTTCCATTTCAACGCGGACGACCCAAATGGTGAGTGGAACCCCGACGGAGAGTGTCGCATAGCTGACATTGCCGTCGCATCCACCTACAGATGTCATCGAGCCCGCCGTGAAGGGCACGGTCGGCATCCTCGAGTCTGCGCTGAAGCACGCGTGAGCACTTATTCCCTCTATTCCCCCTTTGCCTCTCAGTAAACGAATCTTATCGCCCTTTTTCTCTTCTGCGCACGACAGCGGTCCGCAGCTGGGGCGCATCGTGGTGCTGTCCTCGAGCTTGTCTATCGCAAGTGATTCGGCCCACGGGGAGCTCGATGAGCGCAGGTGGAATGAGGAGAGCATCGCGGAGGTGCGCGCGCAGGGCCGCGCCGCGGGACAGCTCGCCAAGTACTGCGCGTCAAAGTCGCTCGCCGAGAAGGGTGTGTCCGCAGCGCCTCGTGCCCCTTATGAATTCTCCTCTGACCTAAAGTTGACGTGCATCCAGCCGCGTGGGAGTTCGCAGAGAAACACAAGTCCGAGATTTCATGGGACCTCGTTGCGCTGAACCCACCTCTCGTGCGTCCTTCACTTCTCCTTTTCTTGTCCTTTCTAACTCATCTATAAGGTCTTCGGCCCGATCCTACACGAGGTATCATCGCCCGCTGCGCTGAACAGCAGCGTCGGGCTTTTCTACGAGGCGATCCTGACGCAGAAGAAGACGCCGGAGGAGCTTGCGGAGATGCAGGCTCCGTGGGTCGACGTGCGCGACGTCGCGCTCGGCCACGTGCGCGCGCTCGAGGTGCCCGCGGCGGGAGGGCAGCGCTTCATCCTGTCCGCTGGATCGTTCATCTGGCAGGACTGGCGTATGTATTTTCCGACTTCGGCTGTGCTCTGACCGTTACAACACGGACTGACGCGCTTGGCTTGCAGTCGACGCAGCGAACGAGCTCAAGCTCCCAGGGCTCACTGTGCCCACTGGCACGCCGGGCGCTGGGAAGGACTTCGAGTACAACTACTGGCACAACAGTGCGAAGGCGAGAACGGTGCTCGGGATCGAGTTCCGCGACAAGAAATTGACAACAAAGGACAGTATCGAGAGCCTGAAGGCGCACGGGTGGTGAACGAACTGCTGGTGACAGAAAGGTGTTTATTGCTGTGCTTTTAGTATATAGACAATGAATTAGTAATGGAGGACTTGCTTGACGTGGACGTCGGGGACGTCGGGCAGGACGACTACCGGACACCATGAATCCGGGTCTGCACATCTATCGCGTATTCAAATAGTAGACCATGTTGGCGATGAGGCTTCATAGCAGAAGTCGCAGAAAGCTTTCCTCACCAGCGCCACAGATTTCATCTTTCAAAAATTGAGAGCATTGGGCAGGCAGCCAAGGGAAACAAACGGGCGTGAGGCGAAAATCTGACTGACCACCGAGCCGACGAGCGCAAGCCTGATGCATTTAGTCCGAAGTCCATTCGGCCCTCCTGTACTGGGTCGGTGGCAGAATCGAGAAGACTCGGATGACCAGATTAAGTCGATTTCGGGGCTCAGCATCATGCTCTGAGCTTTCGCGGAGCCTTCTGAGAGGCTATGGCAAGAACAGGATATCGCGAGGGAGCACAGAAAGCGAGACCACTTGAAACGGAAGATGCAGAAACCACCATTTCCGCACATCTGTCTCGTGGTGTGTGCAATCCATAGAGGCGTGTGTACCCAAATATGTGCTGAAAAAGGGGCGGTTTAGTACCAAGTTTCAGTCTACAATCCTGTCCTGTGAGCTTTGAGATTGAGTCAAACGCGCTCAGAAAAAAGCGGAGAAGAGAGAAAGCAAAAGAAGGATGGATACGTACATGTACATGCATGTATGTATGTACTCAGCGATTAACGGTTCAGCCATCTTCTCACTGGTACGCATCAATACTTTTATCCTAATGCGTTAAATTACGTAACGCACAGCTCAAACTTTCGGGCAGCTATGTTCCATGGATAGCAACCCTAAATCTCTTCTTCTTACTACCCCCGCTCTAACGCATCGCCATGGCACACTTGTAGTGTCGGCCGACTAAACTACTCCCATATCTCGGTCCTCGGAGACGTTGGGCATTGTGGACCCCTGCCGCGATTTGACTATTGTACGAAAATCCATCTACAAGGCAGAGGCGGCAGTTCCTGGGTTTATAAAGCGTCAGCGCAATGCATGAAGATCACTCCGGAAATGTCTACGCTCGTTATACCCAGGACCCAAGGCCTCGAAAATGCAACGTTCATTCAGCCTCCACTCGATGAATCTCTGGGCCTTCCTGCGATATACGACTGGCAGGCCGAGCATTCTTCGAAGCACCCCGTGTTCGTCTATGAAGATGAGCCAGGATCTCTAAGGACGATACTTTGGGAGGAGAACGTACAAAGCGCGCACCGCGCGACTCGGTTTGTGCGGAAAGCCATCGGTAATCCTCCCGCTTCGAGCAGCGATGGGAAGACACCAGTGGTCGCTTCAGCTGGTTTGTGAACTGCGAAAACACGTTTCTATTTTCCGAATCTCACTCGACGCCCTTCAGACGATATTACATTCGGCAGCCTCCTCATCGGAGTTATGCGAGCTGGTTGGACGGTATTTCCCATCTCTCCAGGACATCGTGGGACTTCCCGAACTCTCTTATTTATCTTATTATGATATGATTGAGTATCTCATTCCTTATTTTATCAAGACAATTATATGATAACTACACTAGTTATGATTTTGCCTTTGCTCCCAACTGGATGTATGTTCAGTCTGTACGGAAACGTTAGAAAGTCTGCAATTATAATGCTCGCGATTATGGAAAATCCCAGAGCGAACTGGTACACTCGCGTTCTGCAACCCGGCAAAGCTGCTTATACTGACTTCGATTTTATTCTCCTTTCGTCAGCATGCTTTGAAGGGCTAAATAATGAGTAAGTACAATAGTACAGTCGAACCTCCCATAATGCATAACCAAAAATGATGGTATAAACCCAGATAAGAATTCGACTTGCTCCACAACCTTGTGATGTATAGTCCCATTTGAAAGATACAAAATCCCTTTTGCGTTTAGTGATGTTTTTAGATAATAAACTCAATAGAATAAAAAAAAGCTATTTTATGCATTATGGGAGGTTGCACGTAGTAGTAGTAGTAGTAGTAGTAGTAGTAGAATCAGACTCCTATCGTATGATTGTATCTCGAATACATACAATTATCTTGTTTCAGCCTAATTCGCTGGGTTGTACTATAACTATTCAAATTCTTCGTGGGGGATCCTAGCCTTATCATGAAGAGTCGTACATGTAGAGCTGACTGACTATATATTACAATGTTTACATTCGCGTCCTCCGTGACGGTCCCTAGATTCTGATACGGCAACCCAAAGCGGGCGTGGCTCGGTGCATTGGCTGCTTGGTTTACCAAGTCGCAGGCCTGGGGGAAAAACAGAGGAATGTTAGTCAGAGCTGTCGGAAGCGCCAGCAAGTGCTTGTTACACTGGCGGGGAAAAGATGAAAGTAGCTCTCTTTAACGAGACCCTCACATGCGCATGGCAGAGGTATCGAGCCAGAACAGAAGGCGAAAAAAAAGAAAAAGGTCTGGTATAAAAGAAGGACATCTGCGTACTCACCCGAATGTCTCCCCCTTTGGTACCGTCTTCAAGCTTACGTCATTCCAGTCTCCAGTATTTTTGAATACTGTATTCCCCCACCATGATTGGATGGTGTTGAGGCCGATCTCGCCATTCATCGGATACTGCAGGCTACCGTACATAAGTGAGATTAATTCAAAAGCAATTCTGAAAAACGCAGGGGCGATGCATGCGCCTCAGCCTTACCAAAAGAAAATAATTATGATGGATATAGCAACGCCAGAGTCGAGTGCGGCAGAAAGCACATCTGTTTGTTATATGATAAGTAGAAGCGAGGAATGCGATGCTAGAAAAGCATACAATTATACTTCGTCCACCAGCTGAAGTGGCGTCGGCGGATAATGAACTGGAAGATGAAGCCGACGATCGCCCACGGCACGTAGTTGACCGCCGACGCGGGTGGAATAGATCCAGTTCCAGAGAAGATGACAGGAAAACTAGGAAGGACGTCGATACCAGTCTTTGAGAACTAAAAAAAAATGCCCACTTGATATAGCGCATAAAAGAGTTCGGCCATCTCAAAGAGATGAGGTATCCGAAGAAAGGGAGCGCAGCGCCAATGAGAAAGAAAAACAAAAGTGCTAAGGAAAAGGGATTAATTCTTTCCCACAAAAGATGGAATGATATGTTGCAACTGTTAATCAAGAAACGTACCACTGCGCCGAAAGAGGTCAGACTTTATAGAGGACCGATGTACGAGAAGAAATACACTCACTAGTACATTTCGCCCTTCGAAAACTGAAGAGCTGGGCCGATCGCACCCCACTAAAATATTACGGCAAAACGTCAATGGAAAGCAAATGGTAAGAAATCAGGTCGTACGATGATCGATGCCGTTCCAAACACCTCCGTCCCAGGACAGATGAACCCATCTTTCTGATGAGCGTCGCATAAGTCCGGAATGTTCGTGAACATCCATGCTTGCACGGCGAGTTGCACGGTACCAGCGACGACCGTGCCGACAACCTGTCCCCAAAACATTGGACGCGGCGGGACCTTCATATAGTGTCCGAGCTTGAAGTCCGACGTGAACTGGAGCGCCTGTGCCATAGTGATGTACCCCCAAGTCTTGAACATCATCATTGCGACTGGCCTCCCGGGAAGCGCATATCCGATAATGAGCTCCGTAATGACGTTCAGACCAACCTGCTGGTTTGTAATAGCCTGGATCATGCCGACGGGTATGACATAGAAGAAGGCTGAAAGTAGAGATACGGCGATCCCATCACAGTAAGAAACGCATTAATTGCGAGAGAAGACCACACACAAATGAAGAGCGCAAGAACGAACGCCCACACGGGGAACTGGGTCGGCCAGACCTCAATAGAAATCACGCCGAAGACGAACATTAACACTGTCAGCGATTTTTAGTCGGCGAAGAAGACACCAGAAATAGGAGACAGCCTCACGAAACATAACCAAGTACCACCAATCAGGCACCTGCGGGTAAACCGACATCAGTCTAGCGTGGATGTCTGGTTGCTCGTGCATCGCGCGTCTGCTCTGTGTCCAGATTTGCCTGCGGAAATAGAGAAATGCGTGTGTCAAGGTTGCTGCCACACTTGCGAAACTCAAGCCATACTGCGAAAAACAAAACTAGTTTGGCAAAAGAGGAAAAGTGAAAAGAATAAAACATATTGACCGTCATGGCAAAAGTCGTAGACAAGAACAACGGGCTGTAAGCATGGTACTTCTCCAAATTGATCGTCGTATCGTCATTCAAGATGCGCGAGACATTGTATGCAGCGCCGGTGTTGTCGAATGAGCCGCGCGAAGAGATGGGCATGTACTCCGAGTACCAAGTATTGGAATAGTATAGCACCGGTGTGAGAAACCAAAAGAAGAACACGAAGCCAACAGTGATATTCGCCTCGGCCCACCAGGGCGTAGCGAGCGGTGAGCCAATGTATGCGATTTGCGACCAGTCAAAGGTGATGAGCGACATGCCCATACCGCTAGAGTATCCAAACAACTGATTGATTTTCTGCGAAATACGCGGATAAAATTCATAATATCCCGACATCAGTAAAACAGACACAAATATGTTTTGGAGACTCACGATATTGTCCGGAGCGATCCAGCAGACCCATGAAAACACGGAAAGTGCCTGAAATATGTATCCGGGAAACAAATACCACACGCCGGACGCGAGAAACGCGTACGTGAAGAAACGTTCACGACTCATGCCAGCTTGCGCACCCATTCCCGCGTAAACTTGCGAGTGCAGTGTATTGAAAAGAGCACAATTCACAAGGTTCGCGGGCCAGATCATCGAGGGGGGCTGCACGAGGTAGCGCCGCCCGATGCCCCCGATAGAAAACCCTATGAGTTGTGTCGACATCACGACCATCCATTGGTACCCGAAGTTAAAGGTCTGGTTGTAGAAAACGCGCTGGACGGCGATGATTCCTGTCTATGATAGTGCACGTATGAGCGTCCAAGTAAAAAAGACATAGTTAGAAGTAGCGCACAGCGTAAGCTCCTCCACTTGCTACAGTAGAAATGATTGTCGAGAGTACGTGCTCCTTTATGGTATAACGGCCAGGGTTGAGCTGGTGTCCAAATATAGAAACGTTTGGCACGACACGCGCCCAAAGACGGCCGACAGGAAACGCGAGCAGCTGTGCGACGAGCTGTTGAAGACGTGAGCGATAAGTGATTATAGTGCAAGATACTGTGGAAGGTACCTACATTCTCAATGGTGACAGACGGATATCGCAAAGAAAAAAACTGGTTCAGGCCAGAGATGATGATAGTGAAGACGAGACCTGGAAGAGGGGGGAAACGCTCAGAAGATCTGCAAGTTTAGCTAGCAGAGACTAGACGGTAGCTCTTCACCTATAACCCAGGAGCGGATCGTTGATACTGGCATAGTAGGATCGTCCGTGTTGGCCACGGCCGATCGTACCTCCGGATAAGGCGAATCATCCTCTGTAAAGAAGGCAAATATGGATGAGTAATTACATCGCGTTGCGTTGCTCTTAAAGCATATCACCAAGAAAGACAGCCCCCTTGTCTATGTTCGGGTCATCGAAGTCGGCAACGGCAGCGAGAGGATCTACGACCGCGTCTTGATGAAGGTCAGTTAGCGCAGGTGGACCGAGTTCTCGAATAGCAGTTACTAGGTACATACCAATACCCTTCTCAACATCTTTCTCTTCAGATAAATAGTCCTGGCTACGATGCTCGTTCAACATAGCGACTCTTTCGAAAGATGGGAGAGGGAAACTCGAAGATGAAAGGCGCGATAGCGCCGCACTTATACGTAGACACTACGATTGTCCACTTCCCAGATGAGACCAAGATGATAAGCGTCCACAAGGTCCTCTAATGCAAGAGGTCAACACGAGTTAGGTAGCAGCGGTCCGGAATAGCAACAGCAACGGCATTTAGTCCTGAGAGATTGAAACCCGGTCGGCAGACTTACAATAATGACCGGTTAACTTCCTTACCAGAAATAAGAGAAATGCTTGAGCCCCTGACTGCTTCCGACCACTCTTGAGAAGGAGAAGACAGCTGCGGATCGTGCTTTAGAATGCATATGAGCTCATACAACTCCGTGAGACGAGGTATAGACCCGAAACGATATTCCGTAGACAAATAATAATATTATCTGCTCTTCCTTATCTAGACTCCAGAGTCGTGCACATCAGTTCGCCGAATATTTTCAAGAACGATCTTCCTATAGCTTCCATGAACTAGAAGGAATTGTGGTACTTCCGCTTGAGCATTTTTTAAAGAGCTCGGAGACTCATTGCGTCCTGAATGCCTGAATGAAGGTAGGTAACCAGCTAAACCTTTGAAACTCTGAGCCATTCGTACACTCTGAAAGGAGCAGAGCTAGACAACAAAATAGTTCTGAAGATTCGAAGCAGTCGGCCAAGAGCTTGTCGGCTTGTTGTGGACAAACACGCGATTCGATTCCTGGTGCGTCCGATCGCGTCGCGCTGTCTTAAAAAAGGTACGCGTCCACTTACGTCACACTGCATTTCTTCGCTTGCATTGACTAGCGTTTCTCGGTATGAGACTTCAGACACAACATCGGTGCGTGTACGTAGCAAGAGCCCATCTATTCAATAATACGCCAAGTAATTTTCCTACTAACTTTGACGGTCGGCTCTGCGGCGCTACGGCCGCCGGCGCGATCACTGTAGCTCGTGCCACTGGGAAAAAGAAAAGAGAAAGGGGGAAAAGGCAGAAGAGGAAATATCTGACCGTCTTCTGGACAATGACCGTGGTAGCTGAGTAGGCATAGCGCGGTTAGAAGCTCAAGGCACGCCCAAGGCCAAAGCATAGATGTCCACATGTACATGTTGCCTCCGCTTTTTCAGTTCAATGATTTCCTTAAGTAAAAGATAAGCTGAGAATCTATCCACGCGCAGAATCCCCGCCAAGTAACAACTTGACAACAACGATAGATGACTAAGCAAGTGGTGCTGTAAGTCACTTTGTTGAGATTATATGCTTATGTGAGCTTGATGTGACGAGATTTATTTGACTGTGTTTGGCGTAGTCGGAGTTCGAACAATTTTCGTAGTGATAAACAGCATGTATGCGCACTCGAGCGTCTCTCGCGCGTTTACTACGGGTTAAACGATATACTTGGATGCTTTTTCGTTGTCTTCGCAAGCGCCACGAAGACGAAAATCCAATATAAACGCGCTTATCCTAACCTGTTGGCTGTATTCAGGGTTGCTCCTGGTGGATTCAGTGCACTTCGGTGGCTGGCAGAAGCTTTGGCTCGGTGTCAATTGCTTGTTTCTCGCACGTTTGCTGCTTCTTTCTAAATCACTCTTGGAATCTATTATTGCTGCTGCCGACATTTGATCATCATGTCCGACAACGAGTCAGAATCCGGCAAGACTGGCCGGTTCCCATGGCTAAACGACACGAACTACGGCGAATGGGCGATGCGAATGGAAGCCGTGATGATCCGCAAGGGTCTGATCGGAATGATAGAGTTGGACGTCCCTGACGGAAAGACGCCGGCGGAGTTTGAGGCTGAGGTAGAGAAGGCGAAAGGGAAGCGATCGAAAACGAAGATGGCCGAGGCTAGGGCGGCGATGATCGAGCGCGCGGAGAAGTCACAACTGGCACATATGCGTGACAAAGATCCGCTGATCATCTGGGAGACGCTCGCGAAGGTTCATCGTGCGCGCGGACTGGCAACACGACTTGCATTGCGAAGGAAATTGCTGTCATCGTCGAAGGGTTCGGAGTCGATGCAGGCATGGATTGGGAAGGTAAAGGGTGTGGTTTGGGATCTGGAAGAGATCGGAGTTAAGGTTGACAACGAGGACGTAATCCTGGCGCTCACCATGGGACTTGATGATTCGTACGATTCATTTGTCATTTCACTGGACTCGACACCAACCGACGATTTGGATCTCGAATTTGTCATCAATCGCTTACTCAATGAGGAGGCCCGTCGCAACGGAAAGGAGGTTACGGCGAAATCCGAGAATACGGCATGGCCGGACAACAGGGCGATGACAGCGAAGGACGGCGGGATGGCAGGGTCAGGGGGTGCTCAAACTGGGTGCTGGCGTTGCGGGAAGCAGGGACATATCCGTGCCTTTTGCACAGAGAAACCACCGAAGAAGACCGAGGAGGATGCACATGAATCAGCAAACCTCGCCACCACTGTGCCGACAACAACCTTTGCTCTTTGAAGGGGTTCTTTCGGAATTCGGGTGTGTTCTCATTTTTATTCATCTTTATTTTGTGTCGCTGGGCGGCACACATCTTCGCTCAAGGGGGTGTGTTGAGATTATATGCTTATGTGAGCTTGATGTGGCGAGATTTATTTGACTGTGTTTGGCGTAGTCGGAGTTCGAACAATTTTCGTAGTGATAAACAGCATGTATGCGCACTCGAGCGTCTCTCGCGCGTTTACTACGGGTTAAACGATATACTTGGATGCTTTTTCGTTGTCTTCGCAAGCGCCACGAAGACGAAAATCCAATACACTTGCACATGAGACATGAGACGCTGTGGGTGAAGTGAAGTGAGCAAGCGGTTTAAATGCGACAAGAACAATTTGAACAGTAACAAAGTCAGAGATCTTGGTGGAAAATAGTCTCATCGGGCGAACCCTCTGAAGTAGCAAATATAACACGTAGCATCATTCGAAATTGGAGATGTGGACGAAGTATAAGCATTGAGTGATTCTTACCTTGAGGCGATTGCACAAACATGCTTATGGTATTCATGGGCTTATGTAACTGGAAAAGCCCTCCGCGACGCGCTTCTGCGCGGCGCTGTCCTCGCCGAGCGCGTCCCACTCGCGGCGCTGAGATGCGTGAGCGTGACGGCGCAGAGTACAATTAAGCAAGCTGGCTAAGAAAAACTTGAAGTCAACAGCTTCGAACGGTACGAGCAATATGAACGAAGTTAGGCAAGTTCGGACCAAAATCTCACAGAGCACATATGCACCCTCCAGGGACACATTGCCTACAGTGCGTTTAGTCATAAACCATCAACTGCGTGTGGACCGCAATTTTGTGAATTTCGGACTTCTCTCAGACTTTCACTAATAGAAGTAAGGAAGATACACAATTACAAGTGTTTTCCCAATTTTATGATAATGTTTCAATTTTTTTGAGAAAAAATAATAATAATAATATATTAAATAATACTTTTTGGGTACTGTATGACTTACTGGGCGTCACTTTTTCTCTGTCGAGTTTTTGCTCTGCCAATGTATTAATGGAATGCCAAAAATAAATTACAAATCTCAGCTGGTCCGAAGCAGCACACTACATATCCCATTAGCTGCATCGGCTGACCAGGATAACAAAGAAACCGACCGTGGGCACGAAGCGAGGCCAGTTTCCGATGAAGGGCTTCTGGATGCATAATTTTGTGTTCAAAATTTCTTAGCAATGCAGAAATTCTGAGTTAAATCAAGTGGGATATTATTCACTTTGAATGACATAAGCCGGAAGGATGCAGTCCTGGAGTCGATGCTTAGTAAGATTATGACTAATCTTACATAAAATCCGGAAAAAGAAGTGGCTGTGTCGGAATATTAGGGTTTTAATTATTAATATTCTCTTGTTTCAAAAATTTTGTGGTCAGAAAAGAAAATGTCGACAAGAAGAAAATCTAAGCAACAAGTTCTAAAGACACCTATGAGCCCTATCCAATGCATATAAATGAAGATGTCATAGGGTGTCGCGGCAGGTGCAGAAAGAAAAGTAATTCGGAGCTACCCGGCTTGTTGTCTTTTGACTAAACGCACTGTAGTATCTTTCAAGAGAAAAGGGCGAAGAAAACGGGATTGTCATAACCACCAGGTACAAGTTAAACTCACCAAGCCCATCTTACGAGCACTCCTTCTGATCGAGCAACCTCCATCTTTCTGGCAACCAGGGACGTCAGCAGGGGACAACGAAATGGCGGGTTACAGCTTGACACTGTGCTGGAAGTAAAGCGGATCTGGGAGAAAAGTAGGTTGACGACGTATGGAACATTGGAAGACACGTCGATAAAATGACATGGCAAATTCCGAGCGGAGTTTATCGGCAAACTGTGGCTCGGTACACCATTGGTTGTATCCGTAATGTTGCTCAGCCTGCAGAGAGCCACGACCACGACCAAGGTTTCGGCCTGCTCTGGTAAACTGACGTGCTGACAGGAACATACGACAACCATGATTGTATATGTGGGGTGCCCACATATTAGGGTGGCAGCGAAGCAAGTGTGACTAAGGCTTATTCTGAGCTCTTTCCTTTTTGCTTTTTATAACCATTGACTTACTTTTCAGTGTGATGTAATTAGAACTAATTGTTTAAATGTCCACTAGTAATTTCGGCTTTTGTATACTTCAATGTGTAGAGTATGCTTCAATGTGCAGAAGATGGCCAAGCTCTCACGTATTACGTAAGGAGTCCACAGTCCCAGGTCACGTGATGCGTCTCAGGGAGGTCGTTAGTCTAATTTTTTTTTTCCTCACTGAACCTCATTTAATTTTGCAGGCAAAGTGCAAGAATCATTTGCTAAGATCAGTATTTAAGTGTGGGGGAGGAGGAAAGGAAGAGGAAAGAGAAAGCAAGCATACCAGCATCATAGTCAGTTCTCACGGGGGGGGGGGGGGGCCACACAGCCACCCCGCGCGTGGTCACATGATCTGTTTTTTGGGAGCCCCTATCCGTGTAAATGGAGCTTCGCTCCAATAAACAGCTACCGCTGAACAAAAGTTGATCGATTGGACGGTATGCAGTGCGCGCTGGGCACCAACTCAGGCCAGAATGACCGTGTCTGGCCGAGTCCGACTTCAAAATCAGGCGATGGCGGAAGACGCAGCTGCCAGAAGGACTGATGCGTCCTTGACCGTGTGGAGTCTGGTGACTTTAGAGGATCGACAATCGACATTTCCCGCTAACACGCAAATTACACATTTTAGTACAAGTTAGATTATCAGCGAGTCCATGGCACAGTCAGCTTGCGCCGAGAGAGCATATATATGTAGGTCCCAATGTCAACACGGCAACTGCTACGCGACTTCGGGGATGGCTCCTCTCGTAGTAAACGAAACACAGGGTCTACAAAGTGCAACTTTCACTCAGCCTCCGCTCGACGAGTCTCTAAGTCTTCCTGCGATATACGACTGGCAAGCAAAACACTCTCCGAAGCATCCTATCTTCGTCTTTGAAGATGCGCCAGGATTGCTAAGGACGATACTCTGGGATGAGGGCGTGCAAGGCGTGCACCGCGCGACTCGGTTCGTGCGGAAAGCTGTCGGGAATCCCCTAATGCTGGAAGATAGCAGCAAGCCATCAGTGATCGCCGTTTTGGCTTCGTCTGGTTTGTGAACTGTGCAAGACTTCCTTTGTGTTTCTGAATCTCAGTCAACACCCTTCAGACACGATCACATTCACTAGCCTCCTCATTGGGGCAATGCGAGCTGGATGGACGATTTTCCCCATCTCCATACGCAATAGCCCGGCTGCGGTCACCACACTTCTCACGCAGACAAAGACCGCGCACATCTTCGTCTCGGCCGACTCGTCCATGCAACACCTTGCGGACGCTGCTCTGAAGGAGCTCTCTGTCGACAATGCTGTTAAGAAGCACAAGATGCCGGTCTTTGAGGAACTTTATCCCGTAGGAGGATTCGATCCGTCTTTCACACCCGAGCCTCTCGCGAACATCGACATGAACGCACATTCTTTGATTTTTCACTCTTCTGGTAATACATCCAGTCCTTCGACTCTTGGCCTCTTACTAACGAGTTGAATGTCTTAGGCTCGACTGCATTCCCGAAGCCGATTTATCTCACTTATCGGGCATTAATCGCGTGTGCTGCGGTAACATGTAAGCTCTTGATTCCGTTAGGAAATCGAGCGACCGGGCGATGGCTTACCCATCGATATAGGTCACGGAGATATCGCCGGAACTACTTGGGCGTGCCACCCCGTACCCATGTTTCACCTCATGGGCATATTCGTCTTATTGAATACCGTGCGTTTTTATCTTCTCTCTTAAGAAGAGGAGTAATCGAATTCGTTGTCTTTTCTTGTAGGCTTCGTCCGGTATTATAGTTGCAGTTTTCAAGCCTCATTCTCCGCCAACCGTACCAAACCCAGTGAACGTCTTTGAGTCCACGATATCCTGTAAATCCGATTATGTATTTGCTACCCCGACGTTCCCGGAGGTCCGTGGTTGATTCAGATTTCTGCAACTCTTTTACCTAAACGCCTTTTCAGACCTGGTCACACGAGTCTCACTACGTTGAAGCATTGGCGAAGATGAAAGGGATCGTAAGTGTATGCGCCGCGACTTCTCGACCACTTTGGATAACAGGATTTATAGGTCTATGCAGGTGGACCTCTCAGTAAAGAGGCTAGCAACCATCTTGCTTCGAAAGGCGTCAACCTATACACAATATATGGATCGTGAGATGTCGTTCAATCTACTTTTCCTCATCAGCTACCTAACTACGGCTCCTTGTCCAGGACGGAAGCCATGATAGTCAATGAGTTCTTACACAGTACGCACGTTCTACCCTTTCGTGCAGTTTAAACACACAAGCGAGCTTGATGGGTTTTTCATCTGTAGGTTTGGGCGGCATGGATTGCGATTACTTCAAATTTTGTCACGCCCGCGAAGCCCACTTCATCGACAACGGCAACAACGAGTTCGAGCTCGTCGTTCTGGTACGACTCATTTATTATCATTATTCTGAATATTCGCGTGATTGATAATTATTTTCTCGTTTCTTTTTTATGTTCACAGGCGACGGACTCCTTCCGCCCGAACGTAATAAACACGCAAATTAACGGACGCGATGGGTACGCAACGAGCGACCTTCTCTCTCCGCATCTGACCGCGGAAGGCTATTGGAAGGTCGTCGGACGCACGGATGACCAGATCATGCACTCAACGGGCGAGAAGACGAACCCTGGGCCGCTAGGTGCGTTTATGTTCTTTACGACCTTGGATGCATCAGTAAATGCGTGTTTCGATGGATAGAGAAAATGCTGGCCCGCGACCCGCTCGTCAGCCACGCAGTCATTTTCGGACGCGGGCGCTTCCATTGTGGCGTGCTCGTGGAGCCCAAGGAACGGCATGCGTTCGACCCCGTAGACACAGACAAGCTCGTCGAGTTCAGAAATCGTATCTGGTAAGCAACGCCTGCATCCGTCTCGGCGGCTGAGCATAATGATTACATTTCTTGAAGGCCCACGATCGAGGTAATGAATGAGTTTGCGCCGACGCACTCCCGGATTTTTAAGGAGGCGCGTAGTTCATTTCTTCGAAGCAGCTGTGTAGCCTAATCCGACATCGTGATATATCTGCAGATGATTCTCGTCGCCTCGCCGTCCAAACCATTTGCTCTTACTGGAAAAGGTACACTTCGACGACAGATAATCATCAAGGAATATGACAGTGAAATCGACGCTGCATATAAAGCGGTCGATGAGAGCGCGCAGGATCACATCGTGGGTCCAGAGGACTGGACCCTGTCGCACACCACAGAGTTTGTGAGACAGATTGTCCTGCAGACGATGAAGAAAGAGAACGGCGCGATTGCTGATGACGCAGATTTGTTTGAACATGGACTAGACAGGTGCGGCGAGAACCTTGAGATTCTTCTAAATAGCAGTCTAATTTCATTTTCAGTCTCCAAGCGACCTGGATCCGGAACACCGTCCTACGAGTCCTACGCGAGTCGCACGCGAGCGTCGCGCGCAAACTCTCCGCAACGTTTGTATACGACTACCCTAACATCGCGCGCCTCGCAGAGTACCTGTCTTCGAGCGTCCTGGGGATGATGGTGCCTTCCGCAAGCGACGCAGGTTCGAAGCGCCGCGAGCTGGAGGCGCTTGTTTCGAAGTACACGACGGCCTTCCCCACGTTCATCGCAGATGAAGGATCCATAGATGCTGAAAACGGTGATGTTGTTCTGCTAACTGGAAGCACTGGATCGCTCGGGTCGAATATCCTGGCGAAACTCATCCAGAGCAAAACGGTCAAGCATGTGTACGCAATGTCACGCCCGTCGGCCGATGGCGTGTCGGTGAAGAAGAGGCATGTGAACGCTTTCGAGAGGGAGAGTTTGGATGTCAGGCTCTTGGATGACGCAAATGTGCGTTTCCTGGAGGGAGACGCGAGCCATCCCGACTTTGCCATTGACCCGAAGCAGTTTGTTGAGGTGATGCGTTTAGCTGTGTTATCTGAAGGGAAACTAAGCTCATTAACCTCCAGATGCAATCCTCCGTGACGCATATTATTCACAATGGTGAGCTATCTGTCAACCAAATCAGTCTTTATATTAATTGTCATGCTCCACCGCAGCTTGGAGAGTCAATTTCAATGTCGCGGTCACCTCCTTCGAATCAAACATCAGGAGTGTACGCAATTTCATCGACTTCGCCCTTGGTGGACATGGGGCTACGCCGGCACGCGTACTATTTATCAGTTCCATTGGGGTGTTCAGCAGTTCGTATATTTCTCGGCATTCGTGCTTGCGGGCTCTAAGTCTCTCTTCTTAATTAGACCACTCCAAGGATGAGCCTGGACCAGAAGAGCCGCTTGCGACGCCGGACACCGCAATCGGCACTGGGTACGCAGAGTCGAAATGGGTGTCCGAGCATATTCTGCAGGTTGCGTCCGAGAAGACGCCGCTGAGCGCGACGGTGGTGCGCTGCGGGCAGATGACGGGCGGGCCGAGTGGCGCGTGGAACACGCACGAGTGGTTCCCGAGCCTGATCAAGTCGAGCATCGCGCTGGGAATGCTGCCGGATGCGAACGGGGTGAATCGTCTCTGCTAGACCGTAGATTTCCCTCTAATTTATTGCTCACTCCTTGTCCTGCAGGTCGTATCGTGGCTCACTGCACACGACGCGGGAGGGGCGGTCGTCGACATGCTGGACGCGCACGATTTCACGGTGAACCTTGTGCACCCGAGGCCCGTCCCGTGGTCCACCGTCATATCTGCGTTCTCAGACGCACTCAGCCTTCCTCGCGTGCCGTATTCCACTTGGCTCTCCGCTCTCGAGTCGGCGCACAACGAACTGTACTCCGGCGGTACGCCGAGCGCGGAGGCGGTGGCGGAGGCGCACGGGAATAACCCGGCGCTGCGGTTGAGCGCCTTCTTCCGCGCAGCGGAGGGAAGCATGACGCGCGTAAGTGCAGAGAACGTGGAGGCACTGGGAATCACGTTGCGTTGCGAACGAGCTGAAGCAGCATCGGCGACGCTGCGTGGGGCGCCGGAGATGGGGGTTGCGGGTGTGAAGACGTGGGTGAATAATTGGCGGACTTCGGGGTTCATTCCAGAGGATTAAGTCGGCTTTGGGGGCGGGGGAGGGGGGGGGGGGGGGGGGGGAGGAGTTGGAAGCAGCGAGTTTTGCGTTTTTCTGTACTTTTAAGATAAAATTATATCGTGAATACGAACTTGTTGAAATAGATAGCTAGTTTCAACTTGGAGAAACAGAAATCGGGGTTATTGCCGTAAATTCCGTGGGCATGCTATTGCATGTCGTATTTGGAGGTTTTTCTCAGGTTTGAGGAAGTCGAACTTCAGCAGAGGCATTTGACATCCATAAGTCCAGTCTTCAGGTGGCTCTACTCAGTTTTTAAAGCAAGAAATTTGATCAGATGGAAAAGGCCATTTCAAGCCTGAGGTCCAGACTGAAGCGAAGATATCACTCAGGTTGTCAGCAGAATTGATGTCAGCACGCGAGACGGATGACGAGCGGAATTGTCACAACAAGTACGATCCAGTATTACCTCCAGTCGGATGTACAAGCTAAGAAAATTGGTTTTGAGATAAAACAGGAGTGGTTGTGGATGAAAAAAGGCGTCTCGTGTAGGTGATACCTTAAGCGCTAACCATATCGGGCACCTTAAGGTACTTTCTGTGTGATGACAAACAGCACCGAATATAGTAGCGCGCGTTTAAAATGCTTACAAATTGACCTTCACTCACCATCTCGCCATTGCAATTTCCGAGCGGAGGCTGACAGTTCATCATCTCACTCTTCTGAGTCTTCTCGACGCTACACATTATGCACTAATTGTTCAAGACAAGAGTCAATCTACTGCCTGACCACGTTGAATATTGAATGGTCCATCCGGCCGTTGCTTAGCGAGGAGGCTTCCAATCTATCTTTATCTCGCCCGCTGCATGGCTCCTTGCATTGCCGCCATCTCTCGTTGCACATGGATTCTGAACGAAACAGATAACTCCACACTGTCCTGGTCGCCACTCTGTTAGAAGCAGAGCATTAGCATCGAGTACCTCAGTGCGTCGAACTCGCATTCCTCCCTGAAGTCGAACTGTCCCGAAATGATCTGGTGTGTGACAGTATCCGAGTCGTTTTAACCAAAAAGTCATCCTATGGAAAGACAGGCAACAGCAAAAAAGGAAGCATCTCCTTCGCGAACGTTCGTCTTGCACTATATGGCCTTTCAAGTTATTCGGCCCCGGTTCACCTCGTGCTTCGCTGGCCGCATGACATCCTGAAGACGTGTTATCGTGGTCTCTATATGTTGTGAATGCGCGTGGGCCTCTATGATTTCTACGCGCTGTATGTCGTTGAGACATGTGCGTCTCGTTCTTCTGAAAGAAAACTGGTGTGCTTCTGTCGTCGGTATGCTGGGCTATAAAATGGGGACCAACGAACACTCGTATTGTCTTGGGCATCAAGCACAACCCGTAGACTATTTCCACGTCAAGCATGTTCTCCAAAGTGCTGTCAGTCTTTCTTCTAGGTGCATCAGTCGTCACCGCCGCTTCAGTCTCCGTTGCCGCCGTCCCGTCGGGCACTGTTACTTGCGGCAGTAACCAATACACCGGGTCTGCGATCACTGCTGCCATCAATGCCGGAGTGAGTGACCAGGCATCCGGAAACCTTCCTGGTTAGTTATGACATATTCTCGTTTGGACACAAAAAAATATTAATCACTTGTTCAGATAACTACCCGCATCAGTACTACGAGTGCGTGTAGAAGGGCTTTACCGCAGAAAAATTCGATGATCTTACAAGATAATACTTTCTTACTATAGCGAGAAATCCGAAAATATCACCCTCTATTGCAGCGGTAGTGGTCCCTGGTATGAGGTAAGAACAGAAATGCTTCAAATGTTCTCTGTACTGACTCTCAGCATTGACTTGTTCTTGTATTAATCGCCTTTCGTTTCTCGCCATCCTTCTTCGCAGTTCCCCATCATGCCAGACGGCTCGATCTACACCTCGTCTTCGAGTAACTACGTTTCCCCGGGCACGGACCGCGTGATCTTTACCGAAAGCGGCACATATTGCGCGTGCGTGTTCAATCCTGACTGTCTTCTTCCCACTTGTTCTTTGGTCTTCTCTGCTTTCATGAAGCTTCGCCATTGTTCCGCCATTACTGATCCAAAACATTAAATTCCAGCGTTGTGACGCACACGGGAGCTGCGAGTCATGATGGCTTCGTCGCATGCGACGATGACTCGGCCTAAGGTCAACTTCTCGAGCACTCACTTATGAATACCTCGACTTTGCTCTAGTTTTTGACCGGAATAATTTCTGACAGTTTTCGATTGTTATGGGGTTGTCTAAACTTTTCGAAATCCTTTATCATGGTTTTAACGGTGGTGTCCGCAATATGCATTTGATTAAAGGACCATGGAAAAAGCAGGCCAGCTTATCTAAAGTAGTGCACAATTACCAACTTGAAGCTCACCAGAAGAGAACACTTTCGCGGTCGAAGTCGAGAATGGACCGCTGAGGAACCTCAACAATCGACTCAGACATTGATTGGTGTTTCCCTACCCTCCACAAAACGAAGAACGCCTGGCTTACAGCTCTGCCATTGTTCTGTGGAAGTCTGAGCTTTGCACTGCCTGACTGAGGGAATGTTGGTTTATACTTCCCATCCTCTAGCCCTCGCAAAGTGAAAGAGGCCTGGCTTACAGCTCTGCCGTTGTTCCGACTGTTACACTACCTGACTGCGGGACTATCCGGCCCGGGATGATCATGATTGTCGCTTCTTCCGCCAAATAGTATGCCGAAATTTGGCCGAGATGGCCTGCCGGACATTTCGAGTTCGTTTCCTGCTCATGAGTCATGGATACTTCGTGTTCTGCGGACTAGTCGGGCTTGAAGAAAGACACATCCTATCGTCCTCCAATGTTCGACGTTTCCCCTGTGCAAAGTTCTGTACGCCAAGGTGCCATGCCGATGTCAAGAGCTCATAGAAAGGGCGAAACCACCAAAGCAGTATTATCCGAAGCGGACGACGATGCAACGGTGCAGGATGTCGTAAATGGCTGCGTACCGGGCGAGAAAATTGCACCCGAAAAGTCGGGAGAAGATTCGCCATCTGAAGGAGGGTTGTCTGGATGGATGACGGTCTTCGGCGCGTGAGTGCCTACCTTTACCGCTTTCATGCGAGAACTATCGGAAACAAACGCTGATCTTTCGACTTGAAGATGGCTTGTCCAGTTTACGGGATTTGGGTACGCGAATGTTTTGCTATTGGCCTACAAAAACCATAGCTTATTTTTCCTGGTATCGAGAAAGCTACGCGAATGCGTTCGGCGTGTATCAGGGTCAGTTTGAATGACCGAGGATCTCGTAGCATATGGTGTTCAAACGAAGATTTCAGACTTTTACGTCCGCGTATATTTGTCTAACTATACCTCATCACAGATAAGGTACGCATTGCTACTGCATCTTCCCGCAGAACTTCTAATGCAGCAGAATACTTGATTTTGCACAGCTGGATAGGCAGCACTCAACTATTTATTATGATGTCTGTGGGTATAATATCAGGTCGACTTTTTGACAAAGGATACTTGTGCGTGTGGACTTTGCTTTCATAGGAAAGAATGCACGATAAATTAACTTCTCTTGGTAGCTACCTTATCCTAGTACCAGGATCTATTCTCTACGTTTTCAGCCTTTTCATGCTCTCACTCGCCAAACCCGAAAAGTTCTATCAGGTGCACTACGTTTTACCTGCTACTATAATTTATTGGATGATTTCTGACACCCGTATCGTCACAATAAAAAGGTCTTTCTCGCCCAAGCTATAGGTGGGGGCATTGGCTCGGGCACCAGTTATGTCCCTTGTGTCGCTGTGCTCGCACAGCACTTTAAGTCCCCGCATAAACGCGCCCTCACCATGGCTCTTGTCGCATCTGGGTCGTCATTTGGTGGCGTTGTTCATCCTATAATGCTCAACAACTTTTTCAACGGTCCAGTCGGGTTTGCCACCGGTGTGCAGGCAAGCGCAGGTCTTATTGCTGGACTGCTTATTATCGCGATCTCCACGATGCGAACTAAAAAAGACGGCGGTTCGGATAAGAAAGAGCTGATACCTCTTGGAGTTGCGGTAAGGAAATTTTCGAAGGACTCCGCCTATATCTGGATGGTTGCAGCGTAAGTGCCCACTCATATGCCAGCTTGTCTATATGATGTCGACCTTCTTTTGTCAAGTATGTTTCTTGTATCCCTGGGTCTCTTCTTTCCCATATTTTATCTCCAATTAGATGCAAGTCTGCACGGCGTCGAGTCCAATTTTGCATTTTACTCGGTTCGTCTCTCCGTCAATTCCTATTTCTCAATTCTGAACATCTTCTCCTAATTAGATCTCCATCCTCAATGGCTGTTCTATGGTCGGGCGGATCATCCCAGGCTTCCTATCGCGCAAGGTAGGCGTGCTGAACGTGCTTATCTTCACGGGCCTTTCCTGCGCTGCGGTCATTTTCGGCATGCTTGGACTAAACGCCCTTGGCGGTGTCGCTGCGATCGGTGTGATGTACGGTTTCAGCTCAGGCTCGTGTAAGTGGTGTTGCGTGCTTCTTCGCTCTCAAAAGTATCTGTCCATGCTCATCACTTGCAACATCATGAATTAGACGTTACATTGCTTCCTCCAATGCTCACGATGTTGGCCGATCATCCCTCGGAAATCGGGTAAGTGAACGTCGAAGGACATGTCATGTATGCCCTGACCTCGTATTTACTATTTAAGTGCGCGCATGGGGATTGGTTTTGCATTTCAAGGATTAGGTGCTCTCGTAGGTGCGACCTTTGTCTCAGACCCGGAAGCTCTATTTCATCGTGGATAATACTTACATTCAAATTACTCAGGAACACCGATCTCAGGAGCATTGTTGACCACAGACTTCATATGGTGGCGGCCTATCGTATTCAGTGGGGCAAGTTATAAGTCGTGGAACTCCTTGACTGACTACTAACATACTTTTCCCGTTTCCCTCGGGTATTGGCTGCAAGCGGCACTTGTTCGTACGTAGCCTGTCGCTACAATTATAAGAGGAAACGTAATGTGAAAGGCTGGGTTGTTTGAGCTCGAACGAATATAGATATAGGTGTGTATAGATTTTATCGTCTTCTAATCTTTTACGAGTTCGGTGGAAAACCGCCATCTTTAAACGGTATAGACAACAAAACAATGAATACAAGCAATCTAGTCTGGACCGGTCGCATGGTCGCCCTTTTATCTGCTCGATCAAGTCATCTATATTACTATAGGCTGAATTTTACTATAGGCTGAATTTATGGCTCTCGCATGATCAGTACTACCAATGCCTAATCCTGACATTTCCCCGAAGACTCCTTTTAAAGATCTAGCAAGTGGTGCCGAAAAGGACGAAAAATCATGCCAGATTTGTCTTTACCCTCAAAGGACTTATTTTCAGCATGCGAACAGAACACTCGTTTTACTCCTCATGCCCCATTCGTTCCAGATATCATATTTTGTTTAGGCTCGACTACTATGATCTGCTCTAGTGCTGGCCGACGTTCACTCGGATCATTAAATAGCTTCCAGGCAGCGTTCAAAGAAGCAAAATAAATCGGAAGCCAGCACGCCATCGTAGTCTACCTCCTAAGGGTTTCCCTGAGGTGATGCGTAGCGTAAACATCAAGCGCACATCTGTCAGCACACAAGCGCCGTGCTACTTCATCACGGTTTAACTCAGACAGCCTGTTGTGAAATCCACTGGCCGACTTGAGGTCAGTATGGACAACAGCCAATTTTCTCTCGCTGCATTACTTGCTGCTCAGGCCTGGCTGCTGCTCTCTTGGCGCACCCACCTGCTAACGGAAGCTAGGAATCGGATGTCGCTTTTTGTTAGCACGTCCCATCCCGCGCAGGAGCGTCTTTAATACCTCTTTGAAACTTTGCCGTAATCTGGTATACGCTCGCGCTGCCCCTCCGAGACGCAAGCCACATCGATAGTGTCTGCACGTTCTACGTATTCCAGGTTTACGAACCTTCTCTGAGAACTTGTGCGGGACCCTGGAGGGTGTCCGGTTTTGCAGCTCGGCCGAAACTGCCTCTGTCCTGCAGTATGACGATTCGCTATACAAATAATTCGATTGATAAGTTAAACCCATTTTCGTGGTACTCTTTCCTTTCGATTTGCCGTTAAGTCGGCAATCCTTGCCGGTGGCGGCCGAGACTGCTGTATCTGGCGCTTGCTATGTAACAATCCTCTATTTTGCTAGCCTTTTCATTGCCTATTTTCAACTCGCATGCCAGTACGTTACTCGGTCGTCCTGATCTAACGTAGATCCAGAAGCAATTATAAGCACTTTATCTTCGAACTCGTTATTACGGGTCATATTGCACTGATTTTCGGAGCAGGAGATCTCAGGGATCTATGGCTCTTCAGGTTGCACATGCATAATCGTCGCGCCAGATCTACCGCACGTTCTGAATCTGCACTGTGGGGAAAGCCCGATCTCAACAAGGCTGATTCCCCTGACAAGCGGCAGACTGGATCTATCGATTTCTACTGCTCTACTTGAGTTCACAATTTTGAACCGCTTGTTTTCGGATGCTAGCGGCTGTTGAGACCCCTTATCCACCTGAGGTGTCGTCGGGTCTTTCTCGAGCTCGGACCTAACTGTGAGGAAACAGGTACTGGAAGTCGCCATCATTCACACCGCGCGCATTGGCGCTTCTTCGTCCTAGATATCTATTCTCAGTGGACGAAAGAATGAACGTGTAAACTCTCTCACGGCGAGCGGCCCTGCAAAGTGCACGCAAGCGCTCGGAACTCAATGTTGCACGCGGCAACGTTACAGTAGCACGCTAGCGTTCGTGCTCAATTCCAAAAATTGCCGGCCGTCAGTTTCTAGACCCATCGACCGAGAATCGCTGACCGAGTATTCTCCCCAACAAGTCCCCCTACTTACTATTTTCGATGCCGCACGCTAGATTTAGCGCTGCTGGACGCCCCGTCTCGTGTATGTAAGAAGGCCGAGGTCCGAGGGAATGTGAAGGCCAAGCGCCGGTTGGTGCAGCCACCCTCAATCTTGATTACGGGTGATGAAAGGTAAAACCATAGGCAGTAGTTTTGCTGATGGCTGATGGTGATGTTGGTGAACTCGGAGTTTGGGACGGAACATTTATATATCGAGGGTGGTCTAGATCCGAGGCTGCTCCGTTGAATACCTCATTCTTGATGAAAAAAATGAGTTCATGAGCCGGTGACTGGGAAGTTGTGTGACTGGGAAGTTGTCTCCCAGTCAATTAGTTTAGTTCACTTATAACAAACCGATACTGGGGTATACTTAGATATAAAGTGAGCGCAGAATCCTCGCTTCTTCAGTCACTTGTTCTATTTTCTTGGAGAACATTTTCAAGCATTCCTTTCTAGTGCGAGAAAAATGCTATCGAACCCAGTCGACTATCAGTGATAGTTTGATGGAAGAGCACAGAAGTACTCGTATTCATTGCGCATCAAGCGTATCAAAGCTCTGGATGCACATAGAGTACGTAGTCGCAGGAAGTACATGTAGCACAGGGCGATTCATGTGCTCGTCTCGAAGGAAGGAAGCACGCCATAAGAAGAGTTATAATAGAAAGTAGAAGTAAAGGACGCCTGAAGCGGCGCTGATTGGTGTTTCCTCAAAGCTCGTAGTGCGGCACGACCGTGGTTAGCAATACGAAGAGGGGTAGTGTATGTAGTATGTGTTTTGGGGCGACAACGCGGGAGATAGACGTAAAGGTGACAATGAGGATGTGATGACCAGTACAGTATTGTGCTCCATATAATCGCCGCAAGGATATCCCGAGTGACCGAGACGATACATGAGTACATTTGCCTCCGTGATCGTCGCGCAGACGATGATGGTTACTGTATCACGACATATCGGAGCGTCGACCTACGCATGGCCTCAGGGGGATTAGTTTTTCCAGTTGGGCGAGAGATGAAGCGAATTAGAAACGACGAACAGGGCTAGCATATCTGCGGATAATTTCGAAAATCATTTGCTGGATAAACAAACGCAATATCAAGATATACATATTTGGGGTGTCGAGAAGTCTTTGTCATAAAGC
The DNA here is from genome assembly GCA_021029095.1 of Phellopilus nigrolimitatus. NCBI lineage: Eukaryota > Fungi > Basidiomycota > Agaricomycetes > Hymenochaetales > Hymenochaetaceae > Phellopilus > Phellopilus nigrolimitatus. Next base: position 28,426 of record JAJOHG010000191.1, read on the forward strand.
ATATCCAGGTACGATCTGAGACAGCTCCTCGTAAGGTAGTTATACCCCGGAACGGGTCTATTTTTCATTACATAAGAAGGCGGCCCGTAGCAGTGACATCAAGGCCGACCCGCGCTCCGAAGCTGTGACACGCTGCGCGTCTGACTGACGGAGCGCGTTTGGCCGTGCTCTTCTTTCCTTGCTTCTCGCTCCTTTCTTTCAGCCCGTGTCTCATTCGGATTCCACTTGCCAACACGGCTCAAACCGACTCCATTATCTCCTCATATCTCTGATCAATCCCGATATTTGATCGTATCGAGTTCGATTGAATCGGAATCACGACAGATCAAGACGAAACCAAGTTCAGTTTGAAACAGCTCGAACCCTACACAGGGCGTGGAGACAGACAAGTGTAACCCTAATGCGACGAAACGACAAACCTAGCAATGGCAACGGCAATGGCATTGGCAATAGCCAGCCGGTGAAGTCCAACGGTCTGCATACGTCCGCAAAACGTGCGTACATCGTTTTCATTTTCAAATCTTGTTATATTCCGAATATCGGCCCCGAGTTCGCTCATTGAGGTGTATTGTGCATTCAGGGTCCAATTGGAGACAGCAGCAAGTCCGGGACCAGCTCGGTCACACACAGGTCGGTCTCGTTAGCAGACCTGCAACCCCACCGTTCAGGCTTCCTGTACGTGTTTACCTTGCCTCGGCCTAATTTATACTCGTGGCTTACTTCCCCGCCGTCCCCGCCGCTATCGTTCTTCTCGCATTTTCCATCATTCGAATCACTTCGAAAACAACCATTCGAAAACTACCATTCGAAAACTACCATCCGATATCACCGTTCATCCTCCCTTCCCTCCTCCACCCTCTCATTTTTCTCGTGCAAACGACTGGACGGTACCCGTAGATGTCCGCGCAACCGCGCATCGCGCCCCTCAAGCTGCGCTTCGTCGTCGTCGGCGGCTCGCTCGGCGGGCTAGCTGTCGCCTTCGCCCTTGCGCGCGCCGGCCACAATGTACATGTCATTGAGCAGCGGGAGAGTCTTGTAAAGGTTCGTACCGGATTTTTGGCTCCTTCCTCTATTCTGTCGGCGTCTTGTCATTCTCGGTTTGCTTGCTAGCCAAAGCTGACGTTTGCCTTCTATTGTCTTCCTTAAATCTCGCGTGTATCTCGCGTATGCACCTCATCGATGCCTTGCTATGACCTACGATCCACAACAACGTCTCCTTGGCTGCTCCTATCGCTACAACGTCGATGATTTGATTCCGTATTTTCCTCGACGAACAAAATGACTCGAAATCCTGGAATAAACCCTCCCCTCCCCCTCCCCCTATATCATCGGTTGGCCTTTACGAACGAATAGGACGCATGTGGTATACGCATTCCACCAAACCTCGCGCGAATTCTCGATCGGTGGGGACTGGGGAGGGATTTCAAAGAGAACGCGATTCAATGCAAACAGCTGACTTTCAGGAAATGTAAGTTGTTTTGTTTTTTGTTTCTATGATGCAGACTCTTTTGTATTCACCCAAATGCAGTGCGCACTGGCGAGGTTTTGGGTGGACTAGAGTACAAGGAGGAGGTCATGAAGGTCCTTGAAGCCGACTTCTGGCTGATGCATGTGTGTATTCTTCCATTCCATTGCTCTATTGTTCCCTTACCAGCTGATCTTTTTTTACCTTTTTAGTACGCCGACCTGCTTACGGAACTCTACGGGCTCGCGATCTCCGCAGGCGCGGTCGTGCAGTTCGGGACAGCAGTTATGGCTATTGACCCATGTGCGCCCACAGTGACGCTTTCGACGGGCGAGGTGCTCGACCCAGACCTTGTGATTGGCGCGGATGGATACCGCTCCTTGTGCCAGCAGGTGATCGAGCACGACGTCGTCGAAGACGGCGGAGACCCCGGCGAGCGCGTCGACAGCGGCACAGTTGTGTACAGCATGAACGCAGACGTGAGCGACGTTACACGGCAGAGCGACCCGGAGCTGTACGATATCATCCGTAGACCCGTGTGGACGGCATATGCGGGACAATATGTATCCGTGCTGACTTCGCCTTCTGTACGTCCCTGCTTTTTTTTTATGTAACGGCTTTGGAGAAAGAGCTGAGTCGGCCCCATGACAGCGAGATTACAAGGAATTCAGCATCCAGATATTCAAGCCAGACGTCCCGGACACGGAGGATACGTGGGACAAAATTGTGCCTGTTGAGAAGATCAAGACGGAAGGCTTCCCTAGAGCGTACGCGTTAAATTGCATTTAATCACATATGTCGTGTCTGATTGACTGTGCATTTTGCGTCTTTCCCTCGATGATCCAGATTGCTAGACCTTATCAAAAGGTCAAAAACCGCTGTGGAAACTAAATTTGTGAAGCGAAGGATTACAGACTGGGTGCATCCGGACAACAAAATGGTTTTGCTTGGTGAATCTGCTCACCCGCAAATTGTGCGTCCACATAAACAAGCTCAATTTCGTCGCACTCGCTCATACCTTTTCCCTCCTTCCTCTAGCCTTCATCAACACATTCCGGTTCGCTCGCCATAGAGGATGCCGCTGTGTTCGGTGCGATTTTTTCAAGATTGCGCTCGCATGACCAGATCCGGGGGTTCCTTGCAGGTTACGAGGAGCTGCGCATGGACCGCTGCTGGGAAATCCAGGAATCCGAATCGGCCAACAGTGCCTCGGTGATGTTGCCTGATGGGCCCGCGCAGGAGGAGCGGGACCGCTCAATGCGTGAGGCTGCAAAACTCGGAAGCGGTGGCTGGGACGAGGCCACGTTCCGCCACCTGTGGGAGAACATTCGCATTCTGTTCGCATACGACCCGGAAGAAGATGCGGAGGAGTGGTGGCAGCGCTGGGGCCTTCTGCGCGAGCACGCTGAGTCCGCGCGCGCGACACTCGACCTGTCGGGCATGCATATGGACTTTGGCGCAACATTTAGGACGCCCACAGAAGGTATGGTGCGCTACGTTAGCCACTATGACGAGGAGAACAAAGAGGGCGAAGACGATAGTATGCACGTGTCTGAATCAACGAGCCCATTCGCACTGTCGCAAACGCTGAGTACGATGAGCATCGAGCCGGAGCAGCACCATCGGTATCGCAGTTAGCTGTCCAGAACTACCACAAGAACTTCACTGTCTTCCTTGCCGAATCCCGTCTTACCCTAGTCCTTTCTCCTTAAATCAGCCTCTCCCACCACCTCAGTCATTCCCTATTGTGCTCGAGTTTCTCTCCCGGTGTTTAGCATATCGCGACTGCTGGACGGTGCAAAATGGACCCGTTTCCCATCGCTCTCCTCATTCACATCCGTTCCTCCGCCCTTTCGCCTCCTGTCTTGGGTCCTCGTCCTTCCAATCGCTTTCTCCACGCCGGTCTCTGTGTCAATGTGCTTATACGTACTTAAATCCGTTTTCTGTTTTTCTCGCATTTCACTTTCTCCGTCCCCAATTTTTTTTCCTCCCTAAATCTCTCCATGACTCGTCTCCGAACCATGTCTGCATCTGCTCACTACCCCTCATTGACCTCGCTTCTGATCCTCGGTTCATTGTCCGTCGTCCGCTGTTCTCTGCTCACTCATGCCCCTGTTCATGTTTGTGCTTATCTGTACTTATAGCCCGCTCCATAATTTCCACAAGTCAGCCTCGTATCTCTCGCCTTGCGCCCACGACAGGCTCAGACAGATTGTTCATATTCATCCATGATCCGCCTTCATCTCTCCCAAACTCTGTTCTCAAACTTCATCCGTTCCAGGTCCCTACAGTGCATGCGCAGATACGGAGATTCTCAATACATAGACTCGACAACGCTTACGACCACACAGTGACCTAGACCCTGTCGGTGGCCATGACATTCATACTCTGTACAGTACGTATGCATCGTACGCTGAATGCGTACGAGTAAAAACGAGCCTATTATACTTGCATCATACATACAGACTTGATGCCTGAAGTCGATTTCAATCTAGGGCGATAAACAGGTAACCTGTCTCGACGCAACGCCCTGGAAAGCGGCGCGGAAGTATATGTTATATTACGGCCGTAGTCTCGGCGGCCAGCGTTGCATTTCCGATTGATATCCAAACAACTCCGATTAGCGGTAACAAATGTCTTGAACTAGCTCGAGTTTGACTTGTCTAAACGCGAGCATCCACAGCCAAATCTCTACCTGCTACCGGCGTTCTCAACTCACTTCAAAGTATATGCTGATGCCGAGCGCTATCAAGAAGGGCAAAGTTCATCAAGCATTCAACTACGCCAATAGCGATCAAACACACACGCACCGAAGCCGGGCAGAAACCGGATCGCCCACGGCAAGTAGAGATGAACCCGTTGAATTGTGGAGGTAGAAGCTTGACTGAGAAGATCCGGCGTATCATGATTCCTTGATCGTGTAAGGAACGGGGACAGTAAGAAGAGATAAGTGAAGTTGGAACAATCATCTGCAATGAGCGCGAGTCAGATGAAAGCAAAAGCTCGAGTGCCCATGGCGGTCATAATTCAGACTAAAAGTAGGCTCAAGTTACACGGTGTATTTCAGTCTTAAAAAACTACTGAAGTCGGAAGGCGCTGAGATAGGGGACGCTTCATTACGAGACACGTGTATGGTCCTAACATTGTCCAGAAGACCTACTATCATTACGAAGACCGGAGAGGTGCTGCAAACAAGACTTACCCCTGTCAAAAAATCGGCGAAGTCGAGCATAAGTAGGTTATAAGTGTTACTACCTTGCTTCCTTAAGCCCGTCCTACAGCAGCGAGAAGGTCGTAGAAATTCGGTATCAGAGACGAGCCACGGTTGTATACTCATAGGGCCAAAAGGATTTAAGCTTTCGTAGTTCGTAAATTTGTCAAGAACCGATGAGTCCAGGAAAGCGACATCATCCAAAAAGGGTTCATGTGTGGAACCCACGTGATTCTACACAATCCACTACTCAGGCGACAGTTCCCTTCAACACTGTTACATGACTTGCCTAAAACAAATTAAAACCTTGATCGATTGCCTCATTCTGTGCTCGAGCGACAACGTTGCAGCTACTATTCGGTATCGGAGACATCTGGTTTGAAATTCATCACAACTCGCCTTCTTAGAAGTTTACTTCTGGCTCCATCTCGGTTTCATATGCTTTTCCCTTCCAAAAAACCGCGAGCAGCGCGGAGAAAACTTAGGAGCAAAGTCTTCTGTGATGAATCTTCTTACCGTGAGTACGCGACTCAACATACGCATTCAGAGACTTCCTGTTCGTGCTAAAATAAGCATTCACAATCAGCTCTTCTTTACGAAGCATTGATCGTTGTATGGGGATGTCTGACGTGCATGCTTCGGTGTTGTTTTTCGCTCGTTCACTTAAGTATCGGAGCTAGAAATCAGTTGATTCCTTCCGAAGATGTCCATCACAGAGTTGCGGCGTCTCCGGAGCGCCCTGATTTCAAAAATACCACACTCATAAAGGGAGCCATATTTGTCATGGCTTCACTGTCTCTTCCCGCCCTTCTGACCTGCGATCATGAGCACCACCGACCTCCAAGAGGTATTGGCTACTTTGAAAGAGGCGGGTCCGCAGATGTATGTGACGTCTAAAGACTTCATTTTTACTCGTAAAACTCATTAATGAACTTCGATAGCCTAGGGACGAAGGTCTGCACGATTTTTTTTAAAGCTGCTACACACCTTGACTTCTTATGGTAGTATGCATTCATTGCACTATACACAATCACTCTTTACGACTTCATTATTTCTATTCCTCGGGAGGTTAGTCGCATCTCTCATATCGTGCACGTCCTTTTCAGCGCTTAATCGTTTCCCAGATTGAGTACATATGGAATCGGAACTTTTCCATGGGTTGGTCATAGCCTCTTCTAATTATCATACTCATTAATGTCTTTGAGCAGTCACAGTTCTTTACTTCATGGTAAAATCTCCGTCAAACTCATCATCGGAAAGCACTAAGTCTCAGACAGAATCGTTACTATGGCATTGCGGCTTTCACGGTTGCTTTAGCAGGTAAGTCTATACGGATAGCAGCCTGTACAATACTGATATCAGTAATTCACCAGCTTACTTCTCGCCCTTGTTCACTCATGACGTATGTTTCATTTCGTGTCTTACCACTTTGAATAAAAAACAATATAACTCCTACAGGTGTATGTCCGATACAAATAATTCTTAAAAGTTTCATCTGAATGTATTATCCCCAGTTGTTCCCGCTTCGCCTTGTTCATTCCATTCGCGCTGGGAGTTCCAATGACGATATTCCCTGGAATCGTTATGGGTCTCAGGTACGAACTCCCTTTCCTCGAAATACCTCATCTCATGCATACTCAGGGTCTCTGCACTATATCACCGGAATAAGATCGTTGAAGTGGGACTAACTACGTTCCTTTGTGCCGAATTCGCAGTCGCGATGTGGGAATACTCTTTCCCAGGGAGCCACCGTACGTGTTTCACGATGTTACTGGCCGTCCAGTCTCACAATGTGTTATTGCAGCGCTCGAGATTCCGCCGGTCGTGCACGGTGATGCCTTCCAAAGCAAGTAATTAGATTTGCATCAATTGTTCACGAAGCTTACAAAACCGGATACACAGTCTGCATCGATGCTACCGCAGATAGCCTGTATGTCCCAAAGAGCTCTCCCAGTCTACTGCTGATACAATGTCTTTCTCTTCGACGTTATTAGAGGGAACATCAAATCCGCAACATTTCAATTTATGGAGACGATTTACGACACAGCCATATTCGTTATGGTTCTTTACAAGACTATACACGCATTACGATTCACGAAGCGGAGAGAATTGAACATTACTGTTCTAATGGCGACACATAGCATAGTATACTTTGCGTACGTTGGCTTACATCCTTAGCCATCTGGAACGGTTCATTGATTATGTCCTGCAGTGTCATTTTCACGTCTAATCTTGTATGGGCGTTGATGATTATCTTGGCACCCGTAAGCGACTTCGTATCTACTCCCTCAATTATGAACTTCAAAATGACATTTGCACGACTTTTAGTCCGGATTGAAATACGCAACAGCTGTGTAAGTGAGGAAATCTATCGCTGTGTACAGTCTAGCTAATGTTTAACGTATGAACGCACATCCAGCCCCACAATTATGTGAGTCTCACATCAGATAAAAAGTTATTATTTCTTATCTTGAATCCTTTCTCTCCTTTGAAAGGCTCGTTTGTGTATTGGTCAACCGCATGACACTCGATTTGCGTGCCTTCTCCACTACCGGCGTATGGTTCAGTGCAACCAAAAACGGCGCGCCCACCATGAACGGAATCCCTCCCTCCGAGTTCAACATCGGGGGTCAAGATTCAGAACTTCAGACGGGCTTCTCTTTGTTCTCTGAAACCCAGACGCAAATGTCCACATACGTAACGGAGCGTCCATTGCTACCCCAGAATACCTTGCTAAAATCGACGGGAGCAAAGACGGGGACAGTGAATGGGAGACGGCCAACCGGCCGTCCCGAGAGCACCGGCGCTCACCCGTCTGCATTCGAGGTGATTGAGATGGGACGGATGGACGTTGTGTCGAATCGTGCCAGGTTTCGAGACATGGAAGAAGAGGGCATAGATTCAGGCGGAAACATCACAGGAAGCTCAACGGTTGGTTTGGTCGATACAGATGATTCTTATGTTCTGGAGCCGATGGCGTCGGCGTCGGCGTCCTCTCACTTACGCGACAACTTACCTGCATATACTTCGAGCTCCGGTCATCGGGGGTACGAGAATTGACGTGATTTTTTGTAGCTCGAGAAACTTGTTACTTTTCCTATTGTAAACATGATTGTTTGTATGACGTATTTATTCGAGGAATCTCACTTTTCGTCTTCATCGTCGAGATCTCGGTGAAGACGGATTTAAGGCAATTTAGTATAGTCCAGCTTAGCCGATCAAAGTAGAATCTAATAGAGAGAAAAAAAGGGAATTTGCATAGTCAGCTTTTACCGATTTGTGAAAAAGTAAGTGTGCCAGCTGGATAAAACATGTACGGGTTCCGCTGAATCAATCAATAGAACAAAGTCGGACGACCGTAATGACAGGCAAGAAAGCGAGCACAGACAATCGAGGCGTTATTTATGCAAAATACACGATACTTTCGCTAACGTGAAGGCTGGACTCATGATGATCGACGCAACACTGATTGTACGACAGGGCTGGCACGGGTGATGCCGAGCTCATGGTCCCTTTGACTGTAACTAACGCTGGGAGAGTTTTTGTGTATGTGTTATATAGTCATGAGAGAAGGTTTGAAATTTGCTACACCGATGCTCACTGTCCTCGGGAGGTCAGTTCGAGATCGTTGGTCAGATCTCCTACATTCGCAAACGTCGGCATCCATGAAAGGACCGGGAGTGTTATCTCAAGAGGCGCGAACATGTCTTTGATGCGAAATAGGAGGCGGTTGCAGCATATGCTGTGGAGCACACACTGGGTGCTACATAATTATGCTCAGAATCATCCGACAAGCTGGAAAGCGCAAGACCGGAAACATACACAAGCAGGAAGTTACAAAGTGACGGCGAGGCGACACTGAGGACAATGAGATTCGCAACCGAAGCACCTAGGGCCACATTCGATTAGCATAGACCGCGAGAGAAGTTTGTGAATTGAAAAGCACATAGTATAATAATGAAGTAAATGATGCCTGTGACTTTGTTCAGCAAATTTATTCGGTTTAATGATAAGTATTATATCGGGAAGCAAACGTACCATCTGTAAATATTCTTTTCATTAATGTCGAGTCTGGCATTTGGGCTTAACCATATAATTAATTGATATGCGCAAAGACACTTGAATGTCCCGGAGCCTACATGTTTTTACGAGTAAAGCGCCAAGTGCGACTGTATTGGTTTTGTTTGAAGGGTCAAAGTCAGTCCCACTTGGGTCACTCGTAAGTATAGGTAGAGACATACGAGTTTCGCTGATCATCAACATGATCATCCCAAGTCGGTCAACATCACCGCGCAGATTGAGCAGACATCCGGAAGGGAACAAAGGCAAAATCGAGACTAAATATTTGTAAAGTGTGATTATCCTCTAGTTTGTTTTTTTCCATAACCTACAAACATGCACGCACCGGTAGCTGATCCCACAAATCTACCCGCGAAATAGAACCCTATTGAGCAGAAAATCTATCGGATTGAAAGGGTAGACAAAAGCATGTCAGGGAATACCGAGCATGGACGTGGAGTGAAATAAATCAACAAACCAAGTATGGCGCCCCGAGAAGGATGAGCGCTGCGCGCGTGCGTCCCCAGACTGCATATGCTCGTATATAAAGTATAACTAGGAATATCAATAGAAGTTTATACGGGAAAAAGTACGTCGTAAATCCCCAAACACTTACATTCTGCCACAATATATTCCGTAATAATAACACCTTCAAGCAATGTTAATAATCTTGCGAGAAGAGAAAAGACATAAAATTGGCCACTCACTACCGAACACTATATAGGCCGGTCTGCATATCTATCTTGCATTCAAATAATAGACCACCTTCACGACGTGACTTCACAGCTACTTACATCAGAATATCTGTCAGGCTCCACCCAAAGGAAAACTGCGGGAGACTGGTCATGAAACCTTTCCTGCAAAGAATGGCTCTGAGGCGAACCGTGCATTGACCCCACAGTTCCAACGAAAGGTAAGTATCGATTCAATAGGAATGCGATTTTGGTGATGGAAAGGCGCGAAGGCCAAATGAGGCGTTTCTCTTCACTAAACGTTAGTAAATAGTCGTAAACCTTGGCATTGCGTTCGTGTCAAACAGAGTCGGCTCCAGTGAATAGGGAGTCTCACCAGGAAGGTCAGTGTCGCCGCTGAGGGATAAGATAAGATTTAGCTTGTGTTATGGGACGATAGGGATATGACCCGTGCCTAGCGTAAACTGGAGAAAGAAAAGCGTGAGCTCGGTTTTTCAGTATAGAATGAAAGGGGGTTCATAGGCCTACTCTGGATATGTAGATATCCTGGGCAAGAGAAATCAATTCTTGCGGAGTCGGAGACGCCATCCTCTTCGATTGACCTTGGAATTGTTGAGTGTATAGATGTCGCTTCAGTAAAGGATGCATTTTATATACCGGCCTGTACAGCTGAGTTTTGATTGCATAAGACCCTGACCAACATCAAAGATGCGAATTGATGCCCGGTCGCACTAAAGAGAAGATTTTCCAGAAATTGATCGAAGTTTCAATAGCTTCTTGCATTCTTCAGTCCATATACTTACATAGAGTGTCTGGCATTTTGTATATGCGAGGTTATATTTCATCTGCTTTCAAGAGACACGTAGCACTAGAAAGGCGCATCCCGATCAATTGCAAACGGATGCCGCTGAATTGGTACTCTGACATCGGAACATAATTGACATTGACGCCGGGACGGATTTCAAGAGCTTGCGCCAGAAAAGGACAAGGCGCCAGAAAAGGACAAGCTGACAATGAGTTATGCAGGCCTTTTGGTGGAATCGATGAGGAAGCCGTCGAAGAGCTAGTTATGGCACGTTGAAACAGAAGCGTCCTCCGAATCCCTGGGCTTGACGGGTTTCGTTGAAGGTGAATATCAAAGACAGCGGAGATCGATCAAAGATCGTTCTCTTAGGCGAATGTGCAAAAGAGGTGGTCGATGACTCAGTTCAATAGATCAACTTACGTAAGTACATACATTTGTAACACTTCCGTGTGGACGCTTTGGACAACCATTTGCTAACTAGCTTTTCCTAGGTTGAGACGACATGTCGGACGATAGTACTGTCGTGCTAGGAAAGCGTAAAGAAAGAGAGTATGCCGAAAGACGGCCCGCAGGGTGCGTTTCCCTCAAATGAAAACATTATTTTTGATTTTTGAAGTTTTCTGAACAACAGTTCAACAATTTTCGTCTCCAACCTCCCATATACCGCGACTTCGACAGACTTGGAAACTCTTTTCTCTGACCTTGGGCCCGTACGATCAGCGTTTGTTGTGTTGGAAGAAAATGTGTCGAAAGGTGTCGGCTATGTATCGTTTGCAATCAAGGATGATGCTGTTACGGCGATGAAGACAATCGAGAAGGATGGTATAACTTTGAACGGAAGGAAGCTTAGGGTGCAATGGGCAGAGCGCAAGGTATGCTTCACTCCCTTTATTTTATTCTGTGTATGTCATATTTCTTTCAAGCCGATGGAAAAGACGGACGAAAAGAAAGTTAAAGTCGAACGCAAACCGCCCGCCGTGCCCCGTTCGTCTTTCCCCAAATCAGAGAAGGACCCAAATGCTATCCGAACGATTATCATTTCTGGCCTTCCATCTTCCGTTGATCAAAATACGCTCTGGAAGAAGGTGCGCAAATGTAAGGGGGCGGAAAGTACGGAGCTCGTTGCAGGCGAGACCGGCATAGGTGAATCGAAACTTATTAGAGATGATTGCCACCCATTCACTCTTATCCAGCTCATGTACTGTTCTCTAATCCTTCGGCGGCAGCGCACGCTGTTGAAAAGTTGCACGCGCACGTGTATAAGGGCGCTCTCCTCTCAGCAACTCTGAAGAAGCGCCTCGAAAGTCTCGCGAAGAACCCCGCGAAAAAAGGCGTCAACACCGCTACTACTCCAAGTCGCGCTAGCCGTCTTATAGTACGCAACGTGCCATGGAACGTCAGTTTTCTCGGTTGCATATTTGAGTACAGTAGCTGACTGCTGGTATTAGATTACAGAAAAAGACCTTCGAGCGCTCTTCCTGCCTTTTGGCCCAGTGTTCTCCACTACCATACCCGCAGAGAAAACGTCAGACGAAGCTGAGAATAAAAAGCCACGCGCCCGGGGTTTCGCGTTCGTGTGGTTCTTTTCCAAAAAGGACGCAGAACGTGCAATTGAAGGTGTCAACGGCCGTGCAGTCGTTGCTGGCGCAATCGTGGCACCAACGATGAACAAAAAGGAACGAGCGAGGCTAAGAAAACAGTTAAGGGAGAAGGAGAAGGAGAAGGAAGAAGTGCAAGAAGAGGAGGGCGAGGAGGCGGTGGATACGGCTGATGAGGGTGAAGACGAGAAGAAAATGGAAAACGAAAAGCCCGAAGCACGGGTTCTGGCGGTAGATTGGGCGCTGAGTAAAGAGAAGTGGGAAGAGGCAAAGACGAGGGGCCTTACTGGTCAGGGCGGGCAGGACGAGAACGCGAGTGAAAGTGGATCGGACTTAAATTCAGACTCGGCGTCGGATTCAGAGTCGGACGTTTCTGATGAGGATGTAGGCGAAGAAGGGAGCGATGACGAGATGGATGCGGGTGAGGATCGTTCTGACTCTGAAGAACCAAGAAAGCCTACCCTGCCGCAAACGGATAACGGCACGACGCTTTTCGTGCGGAACGTACCCTTCGATGCAACGGAGGACGAAATGCGTGTCCTGTATGTGATTCCGCTGGTTGTATAAATTTTACTCACCTTGGTCTTAATACAGCTTCCGTGCCTTTGGGCCTCTCCGATACGCGCGCATCACGATGGATTTGGAAAGCGGGCGCTCGCGAGGAACAGCGTTCGTATGCTTCTGGAATAAAGAGGATGCCGACAAGGCGATTCTTCAGAGCGAGCTACTAAACCGTGAAGCCGCGCCAAACGCGCCGAAAAAGAACCCATTCTCGCTGCCATCGCTTCTGACGCCGGACCCATCGTCTTCACTTGCTCAGTCGCTTGTATTGCACGGACGCGCGCTTGACGTGACGCGCGCGGTGACACGCGATTCTGCGCAGCGGCTCAAGGACGAAGGGGAGCGCCAGCGCGAAAAGGTGGACAAGAGAAACATGTACCTCCTCCGCGAGGGTGTCATCTTCCCGAATACACCTGCCGCGGCGACGCTGAGCCCCGCAGAGCTCGAGAAGCGTAGCGCATCGTTCAGCACCCGACGCACGCTGCTGAAGTCGAATCCGACGTTGTACGTGTCTAAGACGCGTCTGTCGATCCGCCAACTGCCCATGTTTACAACCGAACGCACTTTGAAGCGTCTGGGTATCCACGCTGTGCGGGCATTCGAGAAAGAGGTTAAGAGCGGAGAGCGCCAGCCTTTGTCCGCGGATGAGTTGCACGAGGACATCGAAGACGTTGAAATGGTCGATGAAAAGGAAAAAGTCAAAGAAAAGGGCAAAGAAAAGGGCAAAGGGTGGAAGAGCGAACGCGAGACAGGGGTGAAGCAGGCGAAGATCGTGCGGCAGGCGGACCGCGTGGACACATTGACGGGCAAAGGGAAGAGTCGGGGTTATGGGTTCCTCGAGATGAGACTTCACAGTGACGCGCTCCGCGTCCTGCGCTGGGCAAACAACAATCCCGTCGTTGGCGAGCTCCTGGAGCAATGGTGGAGGGCGGAGCTTGACGAGCTCACCAAGAGCTTGGAGGCGGCTGCGAAGAAACCGAAGTCGAAGGATGGAAACGAGGAAGGCCAAGATGTCGAGGCACGTGTGAGACGGTTGAAGGGGGAGCGTGAACGGCTTGAGTCGACTGAATGGCGCAAAGGGAGGAAGACACTGGTTGTTGAGTTCTCAATCGAAAATGCGCAGGTTGTGAACCGAAGGAAGGAGAAAATGGAGGTATGGGTTTTTTCCCGTCGTACATGGTTAAAAGAGGCAGGAACTAACAGCATTCCTCTTAGACTACGAAGACGGCTTTGAGATCTCCTCGCTTAAAACCCACTGGTGATCGTAATGGACGCGACGGTGCTCATGAAGATGAAAAGCCGTCAAAGAGACGAAAGGTCGTTGGGGACTTGCAAGCGAAGACTGGGACCTTACTAAAATCAGGAACCAGTGTCGATGGTCATAAATCGTCAAAACATGATAATGGTCTGGGAGGTCTTATTGGTCGCAAAAGGAAAATGCGGAAGTCGAAAGGAAAGGAATAGGATTGATGTGGGTTATCTGAGGGTCTTGTATTCATAGGTAAGGATCCCGATTTCTGGGTTTCTTGTTCTCGAGCTGAGCTCTACTACTTAAATCTAGTCGTCTTTCGCTCATGTATAGTGTTTCGTTCTGCAAGTCAACAATTCTAATAGGGAGATGGGCTATCGATTGGCCTCTGTCCAAGCCTTGAACTATAACGTCTGGAACAGTGAGATACGACCTGGATCGACTGCCAGCATATGCCGTTCAATCCAATTTGTTCTTCGGAACTGTGTTGTTGAGCGGTCGCGGCCGCTAACCCAGTGCCCTTGCAGCACCATTACATTAAAGCGTCATCTTCTCAAGATCGATTTTAGCAGTAAGCCTCAGGTGGTATCATTCCTTAAAATTGTCCGGCCGCTTGTGAACCCGTGGAGTTTATCATATGTTTCTCAAACACCAAGCTTACAGGAAGCCACCATGTCAGACAACCTTGCCGTTGACAGAACACGCCAAGTGTTGTTCTATATTCGCTCCCCATCTTGACGGTGAACTCTGACTTACTCTATTCGAGGCAAATAGTGCTAACTCTGCTTATGTTCGATGAAGTAGATAAAAACTTCGTCGAAACAATCGTTAACCTTCAACCCGAGTACTTTCCTGCAGACTCTCCCGATTTCTCTTTTGCCGAGCTGGTGTAGCATGGCGTATACCGACGCGCCGTCTGTTCTCGCCACGCCAGTTGACGAAGAGGAAGGTGATCCTGCAAACCTCCCCAACCGGCTTGTCAACGGCGAGCACGACGTCGAGGGAGCACCTACGCAGTCGCTTCCGTCATATGCAACCACTTCGAAGGACGTGCCAGAGCATCCACCAAGCACCTTTCAGCCCTTCATCACTTTTGAATTCGAACCTGCACAATCTCTGAGGGAACAATTGGCTATCCGCCGGTTGTCGTCGTCGTCGTCGTCGCGCGTCTCCTTAACTCACTTCGACCCAGAAGGTGTTGAGTGTCTCGGCAGACGTCTTTCTGAAGTTCCGCATGCTTCTTTCTCTGGAGATGGATTAACAAACGGACATCAAATTTTATATATTCAAGATATTAGCACCTTCCAGAACGAAATATATGCGACACACCTCGATAAGCATGCTGCGCATTTCGAGAGAGAATCGGTGGAAAGCAAAGACGCTACAAGTAGTGCGAATTCGTCTTCCACGAGCATCGGCAGGCTCGACGGACTTTACAGCAAGAAAGTGGTTCCGCCCTTCGATCTAGAGATGGCTCTCAGAGAAGCCATCAAGCAGTGAGTCTTATTGTTTTCCATCCCGGTCCCCGAGTCTTATTCTCATTATCCATTTCAGGTGCGACTCACGAAACATGCGTCCACGTACTCTCGGATTGGCTTTCAAGGATTTAAGTGTATTCGGGGTCGACAAATCGCTTTCCTCCGGATGTGTATATCAACTCACACTTGGCTCGCTGCTGAATCCCGTCGAGTGGGTGAAAAGGCTGATTAGAAGGCGACACCCATGCATGAGGAGGATTATCTCTGGGTTCGAGGGTGTTGTCAACTCTGGCGAAATGCTGCGTGCGTGCCTCCCCCTCCTTTTCCTAGTTGTCCGTCTAACCCTCGCTCTAGTCGTACTTGGTCGACCGGGCTCTGGATGTAGCACATTCCTAAAGACTCTCGCGAACCAGACAGATGACTTCAAGCACGTGCTTGGAGATCGGTACTATGATTCTCTCACACCACAGGAAGTGAAAGAGGGGTGCCGAGGCGATGTTATCTATTGCTCGGAAGAGTAAGTGCTCGGTAACTTGTCTACCGACAAAATCCTGACATCGATTCCGCAGTGATATCCATTTCCCGACTCTCACAGTTGAACAGACAATATATTTTGCTGCCAAAGCGCGTGCTTCGCGTCGTAGTGTTCGTTCAGAATATCATGATCACATTACAGCTGTCTTAACGACTATATTTGGTCTGAGGTTGGTTCTCTTACGCTACCTCAAGCGATTTGGGTACCTAACGTGTATCATATTAGACATGTGAAGGACTTTCCCGTTGGCAACGTCAGCCAACGTAGCATCTCAAGAGGTGAAAAGAGACGTGTCTCCATCTGTGAGGCGTTGGCTGCTCGTGCACTGCTAGGCTGTTGGGATAACTCCACACGTGGCTTGGATGTGTCTACGGCGCTCGAGTTCGGACGTGCGCTTCGCATAGCGACGGATCTCGCAGGTCTAACAGCGATTGTCGGTATGCATCAGGCTAGCGAGACTCTGTACCAACTTTTTGATAAAGTCTGTGTGATTGGGGAGGGTCGTATGTATTATTACGGGAAAGCAGATACTGCCAGAGAATATTTTCAAGGACTTGGATACATGCCCCATTCGAGGCAGACAACTGCAGATTTTTTGGTTTCCGGTAAGCATCTCTTGATGATCCGAACTGAAAGAAAATATCTGACATGCCTTTTTTTCAGTGACTGATCCTAATGGCCGATTATCTGCCCCGTCTCATCCGCTCCCCATTCCCCGTACACCAGATGATTTTGTCCATACATTCCACAAGAGTCGCCAGAGTCAAGAGAATCGCTATGAGATGGCCGCCTTCTGGCATGAGTTCGTTGTCCGTGAAAACATGGTGCAAAATCGCTCAAGTCTTCAAACCGGCAGAGTTGAGGGGCACTCGCTACGGCAGACTTACACAAATACTTTCGGAAGCCAGCTATATTTAGCAATATCGAGGAGATATCATATTGTAAAAGGAGGGTGGAGTGCGTTACTGCTGCAAATAATGTGAGCTTCCGTTGGGTGATCTTCCAAAAAATTTCGACTAACAAAATTCTATCTATTCGTTTACAGCTTATATTCACTTCAAGCCGCTGTTGTCGGTACGATGTATTTGCACATACCGGATTCAACAGCCTCTTTCTCTTCTCGCGGTGGTGTCATTTATTCCATCGTTCTCTTTGGTGTGCTCTCTGCCATGTTCGAAGGTTCGGCAACGCACCATGAACGAGACATTGTGGACCGTTATCGAAAAGCAGCGATGTGTCGCCCTTCTATCGAAACACTTGCTCTTATCCTCGTCGATATCCCGTTCACTATTACTCTCCAAACTATTTTCGCAACTATTGTCTATTTTCTGGTTGGATTTCAGAGAACAGTTGGGCAGTTCGTCATTTTCTTGCTTATTATTCTTGCAATGACTTTTACAACAAAGACACTTTTTCGTGCGATCGGGGCGGTCTTGAAGAGAAAGACCTGTGGGGATGCTATCCACGGGCTAGCATCGTTACTTCTTCTATCATATGCAGGCTTTGCAATACCGAAGTTGAGCTTAGTAAAAGGACTTTGGTGGTTGACCTGGCTCGATGTAAGTACTGCCGCTGCTCTTTCTTTACTACTCTTATTCGTTGCCCGTAGCCATTGCACTATGGTTTTGAGGCGCTCATGGTAAACGAGTTTCATAGTCTCGATCTATCGTGTTCTTCTTTCGCTCCCCGAGGCCCAGGCTACGAAGATGCATCTCTTTCTCATCAGATATGTATCACTGTGGGATCAATTCCAGGACGAACAAATGTCGATGGCAATCGTTACCCTCGAATTTACATACGACTACTCATATGATAATCTCTGGATAGTAAGTATAGTATCTCTGATTTAAACATTTTTGCGCCTTAGTACTGTTTACTCTGCAGAATGTCGGCTTCGTTTTGGCCTTTGGTCTCTTTTTCTTAGGATGTTTACTGATTTTCACTGAATGGAACGCTTCTTCCGCCGGACCTTCTTTCGTACATTTCAAACGTGGTTTTCGTGTCCGTAAATCCGGTGTGGAGGAGAAAATTCACCATTTCCATACCCGAAGGTCTCGGCACAATGCAGATAATCTGAACGGCTTACATTACAACGTTCCCTTGGCTGATGTTTTCACATGGGGAAATTTGCAGTATGCAATTTCTGAAGATAGAAAGCAGAGGCTGTTATTGGATAACATATCTGGCTATGTCGCTCCGGGAAACCTTGTCGCTTTGATGGGGGAGTGCGGAGCTGGAAAGGTGATTTACATTTTTCTCCCCATACATATTATTTATTCACAGCTATTTTCAGTCTACGCTATTGAACGTACTTGCCGGACGTTACAACACTGGAGATGTGGCTGGAGAGCTTCTTCTGAACGGCAGGCCTCTTCCCTTAGAATTTGCATCACAAATGTGAGCATCGGAAGCAATATATCGTTAAGCGAACGCCAAATACGACAACTCACTCTTCTGCAGTGGATTTTGCCAGCAAATTGATATTCATACTGCTGAACAAACTGTCCGGGAGGCGCTTCTCTTTTCCGCCAAACTTCGTCAGCCATCCTCAATTCCGCTCTCTGAAAAAGAGTCATAGTGAGTTCTGTATCGTTCTGCTCAAAACATTGGACTAATATAGCATACGAATATTAAGTGTGGAATCCTGTCTTGAAATGTGCGGCCTCGAGGAATATGCAGAAGCGGTCATCAGCTCTCTTGATGTCGAGTATCGTAGGCGAACAACTATCGGCGTCGAGTTAGCTGCTCAACCCAAGCTGCTACTTTTCCTCGACGAACCTACTAGTGGCCTCGACTCCCAAGCATCATTGGCAATTATCAATCTGCTTCGAGACCTTACGAACCATGGGCAAGCTATTTTATGCACTGTACACCAGCCATCCAGCGAGCTTTTCAGACAATTCGACCAGCTACTTTTCCTGGGAAAAGGAGGGAAAACGGTTTATTTCGGTGACGTCGGATCTAATTGCGAGACCTTGATTTCTTATTTTGAAAGAAATGGGGCTCGGCCTTGCGATCCATCAGAAAATCCGTTCGTCGCTTTTCATCGATATATTTGTAGTAAGTACAAGAACTGACGCGCACGCTAGTGCTGATTGGATGGTGGATGTCGTTAGTGCAGATAACACGGCGTACATACCCATCGACTGGCATAACAGGTGGCTTCGTTCCCCCGAGATTACTAAATTACGATATGAGATACAGGGATTCAAGAACACGGCCAGCCACGATACTGCAACCGATTATCCAGTGCGACCCAAGTATATGACGACATGGGCGTACCAGCTGTATGCTCTGACGATCCGGGGTTTTGCAGTGTATTGGAGGAGTCCGTGTTATCTTTTCGCGAAGCTCGCATTGAACATCCTAGTGGGCCTGTTGATCGGGTTCACGTTCTTTAAAGCACAGAACTCAATACAGGGTACTCAGGATAAGCTTTTCGTGCGTAGATCAGATCAAGTTCATTCAGATGCATTGACTTTCATATATCTTTCTTTGACTAGGCAATATTCATGGTGACCATCGTCTGCATACCTGTTGCAATTCAGCACCAGGCAGTTTACATGGACATGCGTCGCATCTACGAGATTCGCGAACGGCATAGCCGCATGTACAGTTGGACAGCATTTATTACCTCGCAACCTCCTCGTAGAGCTACCGTGGAACATATTGTCCTCTATTCTTCTCTTCACGACATGGTACTGGACGATCGGGTTCGAACCAGTCGCGCGCCTTACACTTCTTGATGCTGGGCATCGTTTTCCCGACCTACTATACAACTTTCGCACAAGCCACTGCAGCCATTTCACCAACCGCAGAGGTGTCATCGGTCTTGTTCATTGCGCTTTTTCTTATTCGTCGGGACATTGTAAGCCTCAAAATTGTTTCTTCTCGCGCTTCATATGTAATATTCTTGACACTTCTTGACATAATGTAATCTATTTCAGTGATGGCGTACTTCAGCCTTTCGAACGACTTGGGTTGGTGGAAATGGATGTACCGCGCATCCCCGTCACCTATCTAGTCGAGGGGCTTCTCGGTCAGGTATATTTTTGTAGGCCTTTCGAATTCCTTTCTTACTAATGGCCTGCTCTTGCAGCTGTCGGTAATCAGCAGATCCAATGCTCCCCCGTCGAGTTCTCCATTGTGAATCCGCCTTCGGGCCTTACCTGCTACACTTATTTGAGCACATTTATTGATAACTTCGGCGGCTATGTTAACAACCCTGAGGCGACGCGATCGTGCCAGTACTGCCCGGCGCGGACGACGGATGAGTTCCTCGAGGGAAATTTCAATATATCTACGCGCACCGTTGGCGAAACGTTGCTATAGTTATCGGTGCCTCTTTGTTCAACGTGAGTAACTCCGTTAAGAGAAGAGTCTGTATGTTGAGATCTTCCTGATCGCAGGTTCTTCTTTTGTATACGTTTACTTATACTTTCAGAATCCGCGGAGGTCTCTTCTGTATTGGAAAACGCAAAAGAATGGTTCTTCACTGAAAAATCTTACCACCAGTCGGCATATCGGTTCGTTGTTCT
>JAJOHG010000192.1:0-48424 GCA_021029095.1 Phellopilus nigrolimitatus
CTCGCGGTATGAAACTGCAAAAAACTCAGGTGTTAGCCATTTTCTGGACCGAATGGCGTTTAAAGTGAGTCTAGATCAGTTTTCTGGCGCGTTTCGTTCTTACAGTGGTCACAGAGCACGCACGCACGCACTGATCTCGAAATGTCTTCCGCAATTCATACCCTCGGAGGACAAATTCAGTGTTCTTCATCGCGAGAAGCTATCATGTATCAGTCATCGCACTTCCAAGCGCGACACCGCTCTCCCTTTCGGTCATCGCCGACACCGTGCTCAACCCCGCATTCCTTCCGGAAGAAATCGAGGCTCAACGAGACGCAACTCATTACGAAGTTCGTGAAATCAGCGCTAAACCTGAGATGATTCTTCCGGAGGTGCTGCATCAGGTGGCGTATGCAGGGACTGGCTTAGGAAACCCTTTGTTGTGCCCAGACGAACGAATTGATCTCATCGACGCCGATACTTTACGAAGTTTTATGAAAAAGTGGTATAGCCCCGAACGAATGGTTATTGCTGGCGCCGGAATGCCTCACGAAGAGCTCGTGGAACTCACCGACAAATTCTTTTCGTCGCTGAAGGGTGAGAGTGTTCTGTCCTTCAACCCCAACCCTCCCAGCAGCCATTCCCGGCTTCGCGCCAGAATCCTGTCCCGTCACATCTTCTTCAAAATCCCTCTTCTCCCTCACTATACAAGTCGTTCACCCGTGCTGCATCATATCTTTACCCTCAATCTACTCCGGCAGCTTCAGAACAGGTTCCTCCTCCACCTACATCAACATATAAGGGCGGCCATTTCTTCAGTCACCAGCCTGACACTGAATTCAACCATATCTATCTGGCCTGGGAGGGCCCAGGCATCTTCTCGCCCGATATCTACGCTCTCGCAACAATGCAGATGCTGCTGGGTGGTGGCGGCTCTTTCTCGGCGGGGGGTCCTGGCAAGGGCATGTACTCGAGGCTGTACACACACATCCTCAATTATCATCCTCAGATCGATCACTGCGAAGCGTACCATCATATTTATTCGGACTCGTCGCTCATTGGTCTCTTCGCGAGTTTCGTCCCCGTCTCCTCGCCGCGCCAGGGCGGCTCACCGGCTCAGATTATGCCACATCTTGTACACCAGATTAGCCTACTTTTGCACGTACCCGTCGGCCAAGCAGAACTGCAAAAGGCAAAGAATCAGCTGAAGAAGCAGTCTTGTTATGGCACTAGAGAGCCGCGCGGTCGAGGTCGAGGACCTAGGACGGCAGGTAACGTCATTCCTACCTTTCTTCGTGAAGTTTTACTTTACTAATTTCGGCTTCTCTTTAATTCCTTTGCCCGTGTTCCCCCCGCATTTCCTTCTCTATTCAGATACTCGTGCACAATCGTAAAATTCCGGTATCCGAGATGTGCGACCGCATAGACGAAATTACAGCGGACGACATCAGGCGCGTAGCACACCGTGTGTTCGGAACGGACGCTGCGAAGCCCGCGACGGTCGTCGCAATGGGGAAGGATGATGTCGGCGACTGGCGGAGTGTGCTGAGAAAATACGGCGTTGGAGGGGCATGAAGGTAGTAAGGTGTCTCAATGGGTCTATTCCCGCACGAGCTTGGTTTCATCTCTGTCTGCGCTAACCGCACCGCTGGTATCTAACGTTCAATACTGCATATACTCTACTCTAGCTTATATAGTCGACTTATTAGTCCAAGAATTCTCCTACGTCTTTAGGTGTTTTTACGGAGCATAATCTAACAACGCCCTTGTCAAGCAATTTCTGGTTATGCGAGTTCCCCCATGTCGGTCTGTTCATTTACTGCTCGTTCAACTGCACGTTTGTATCTCTACCGTAACTGCATCCGTCGTCAATCAGGGTAGCCTAATAACCAGCTTGCAGGTGTCTGCTGTGAGAGGGTCCCCGCCTATTCAACTAATGCCTGGTACCTCTGGCAGAATAAACAGGAAAGAAACAATGAACGATAAGTAAAGTTTTGTACTGTATAATGACTGCGCGGAAACAAATCCTCACAAAGCGTGTACACCGATGACGGAGCCTATCACAAAACTGAGGCAAGCCGCGCTGATAAATTTATAACGTCATTGTAGGAATACAGGTGGATGTAGAAAATGTAAGTGATCATCACTGTCAAATAAGGAAGAAAAGCCTTTTATCTTCCTTTTTAGGTAGCGCCAATCGCTTACGCGGTTCGTCTATTTCTACACCCACCTGTATATAGTAAGTACCCTTAATAGGAACTCTCAATCGGGCCAATGCAAACACGGACCCACAATAAAAGTGGAAGGCTTCGCCAGCAAAGCCCCTCAAAACCCGCTGCGTCAATCGCAGCGTCTGCGTTATAATGTTACTCTAGTTTTCATAGATAATGATAATGCTGAAAAAGAATGCGCTGCTTCAAAGCATGCTGATGGCACACGGAGAACGGACGGACCCGGAATAATAATGTGACATCATGAAAATCGTCATTTTGCTTCGGCATTGTCGGCATTCTTCAGCAACTCGACGCGTAGAAAGAGCGGCTTTCCCCGGATGTTCAAGGCTGAAATACGCGCCGTTTTTGCGTCTATCGTTTTGATAAGCTCTTCAGATTTATTGCACCTTGTTCAGCTTCTTGGACTCTACCGCCAACCTCGGTCATTAGAAATCTGCTTCATTCATTGTATAGATCTCGATCCCTGCCGACAATGAGCCAGCCAGTGAGCGATGCCTTCAACTTCAGCCGCTCGGGCGCATGGGGGCCAATTACTTCGACTTTAGACTTCTGCGAGGTGAGCATCAGTCTAAACCCGGAAGGATGTTTATGAACACACGTATAGGCAAATTACCAATTCTCGAAGTATGTCGCGGAAATGGCAAACGCATTTTCCAATATCATCACGGTCTGGCTCGCTCTACATGGTGCGAACAAGATCAGGGAGCAAGGCCTTCCTTCAAGGTACTTGTTCGGATTCTTGGTGTGTTCTTTACTCTTGTACAAGCGTGAGGGTGTAGCAGCACAATATTAACAACGGCTGCCAAAAATACAAAACACGACTTCAGTCTCTAGCCGTCGTCGGTATCGGTAGCTTCGCTTTCCACGCGACCCTCCTACACACTGCGCAACTCTCCGACGAACTTCCCATGGTTTACACAGCATCCTGTGCTCAATTCATTCTCCTTGATACGGCACGGGGCTTCAATATTCGAGGAAACAAGAAGTCGCAGCTGTTACTATTTGGAATTCTGTTCGTGGACATTCTGTTCACTTATTCATAGTGAGATATAACACCCGACTTATGGTCACCCATTCAAATGATCATCTTACATACCTTGAACGCTCAGTTGGATGTACCGCAACCCAATATACCATCAAGTCGTGTTTGCGGGCATCATGCTCTTTATCTCCGCACGTGGCGTATGGCTCTTGCACTTCTCAGAAGCGTCTGCGAATCTCGACGCAGAGACAAGGAGAACAATAGGCATCCAATACAATGCAGGCGCAGGAACATTCGTCCTCGGATTCGTGATATGGAATTTAGACAACGTGTTCTGCGATGCACTGTCGCGATGGAAAGCTTCTGTGACCTGGCCTGCTGCTTTTTTTATGGAAGGTCGGTGTTTTCCGCACAATCACATCTGAAGATGAACTCACGCTACTTCAAGGGCATTCGTGGTGGCACGTTTTTACGGTAAGCCGACAAGTGGTATTTTTGTGTTGAAAATACCGAATGATCGCCCAGGCTTACGGAACCTACCTTATGTGGATTGGCACGACTTGTAAGCATTTCTTCCAACTTTCTACGTGCATGCATTTATTCCAAGTTGGTCACAGATCTGTGAACATTGCTATTACGAAAACGCTGAGCACCTTTACTGACAAATGTCGCAGGACACTCTGCATAAAGGATGATCCGAGGAAATACACGGTTAACTATAGCAGATGGTACGCTCCGTACGTGTGCCGCCTGCACGACGTTTCCAAAGACTAGATTGGGTCAAGGCCAAGGCACAATTCCGGAGTGAACGAGCTCTGTGGATCTCACGATGCTCGGTCGATCTTTCCATCACATCATTATCGGGATTTTCAGGAGATCGATCGGATTGCTGTCCAGTGTCTGTTAGCAAGTTTCATTCCCTATTAGTCAAAGAGTATACTGCTGTTGCGCTTGCGCGTTTGGTCTGAAAGTAGCATGGCAGCAAATTGAAATCACTACCGACGTTTTCGTTGTGCACTGAAGTCCACAAATACCTTTCGCTGTCAATATAATTGGTCTGAACCCATTGAGTTGACTCATGTAAATTATGTACAGCTGTAGCTTTTTGAAAATTTAATTTAGTTTCCAGCATCGTTCCTTGGACGATATTTTACATGTGTAAAGGGGGGAAAGCTACTGGGGAGGCTCTACAAACAAAAAGAAGAGGTCTGAGACCGAGCCACTTTCTGAGGTTTACCACCGAAACTTTCCCGGCTAATCCCTTCGAGATCGACACGCGGAACTTGTTCCCACGCCTTACGCCAGCTTACGCCCGAGCGTTTTCGCCTTGCACGCTTCAAGTTTGCTGGGCACTTGCTTCCAGCCACAGCTCCCAATGCGACCGTTCTCACTGCGGTCTGTCGCTACGGCGAACGGTGCACAGACCCGACTATGCTCATTTTCCTCGTCGCTCCTGAGTCCGAAACGGACGTTGTCTAGTACCTCTGTCAACTGGCAAGACAGCCCGTCTGAAGGCGAGCGTCAGAGAGGAATTCCGCTAGCCTTCGACCTAAACGGCATAAAAATTTCTAATCCCAGTAAAGACAGTATGTGTATCCATTTATTGGTTTTAACTCTACTCTTGCTCATTACCATGTTCTCATCCAGGTTTGTCATTGCAACGCCTCTCCTTCTCGCAGCGTTTGGCTGCGCGCCGCGCATCCCAGCTGGATGTCGAGGCGGAGAGGAAGGGCGAGATTAGTCCGGCTGGCAAGCAGCAGGTGTATGCAAAGACCGCTGGCGCTGGAGAAAATCTTGATGCTAAGTCCAAACCATCTGCGACCACCGCAAGACTGCAAGTCCCGAATCAAAGAGATGCAGGAGATGGAGGGTTGTCGGGTCAGCGTGGGGCGGGGAGGCCGCCGTATCAAAATAGGCAGAGGCCACCACAGAATGTCCAGAGGCCGCCATATCAGAATAACCAGAGGCCGCCATATCAGAATGACCAGAGGCCGCCATATCAGAATAACCAGAGGCGGCCGCTGCAAGATGGACAGCGTCCGCCGTTCCAGAATGGTCCGCGACCGCCGCAGGTACAGAACGGAGAGCGACCACCATTCCAGAACGGTCCACGTCCTCCGTTCCAAAATGGACCACGATCACCGCTACAGAATGGTCAGCGACCACCGCCGCTACAAAACGGTCAGCGACTCCCGTTCCAAAATGGATCGCGACCACCATTTCAGAACGGTCCGCGACAGAATGGACCGCGACCGCCGCTACAGAATGGTCAGCGACCTCCGTTTCAGACTGGACAGATGGCTCCACTTCAGAACGGACAGAGTCCGCTTTTCCAGGCTGGGCGATGGCAAGGAGGTGCGAGAAGGCCGGGCGGGTCGTCTCCGAACAGACGCCAGAACACATCGAAGAAGCCACGTATGAGAACAGGTTCTGCGCGCCGGAACAAGGGAAATGTGGACCCAGAGTTGGATGACTACCCCGGCGACTCGAACAGGCCCCCAGTCCGCAAATACAACGAGGACGGCGTCCTCATGCTGAAGGGCGTACATGCGCAGCTCAACCCGCCCGCCCCGCCGAAGCTCCCGATGCTCATCAGTGCACAGCGCTTTGCACGCCGTTTGCGTACGCCATCGTCAGCGAAATTGGCTGCAGCATCCGCGAAGAGCAACTTGCGTGTTACTCCATACAACAACCGCGCCGCACCACAGGCTGCCGCGCGGCTGGAACACAACAAGCTGGGCGTTGTGGACAACGCGCATTTGGCGCTGAGCCGCGTGCGGGATTTGAGTGTGCGAAACCGTAGGGACGCGCTGGGCATCGTGCAGAAGCTGACTAGTTCGAGGGACCTTGGGAAGGGAGACACTATTCGCGTGTGATCTCATACACGGATACTTGGCATAATGTTGTCTTTGCGCTTCCGTTAAACATTCTGAAATTTGTCCTTTCAATAATAATATCTTCATTTATGACACCCGGAATTGTGAGAATTAGAGGGATTGCTTCGACGTTCGAGCGCGTCAACATTCCAGAAC
Source organism: Phellopilus nigrolimitatus (assembly GCA_021029095.1). Classification (NCBI taxonomy): domain Eukaryota; kingdom Fungi; phylum Basidiomycota; class Agaricomycetes; order Hymenochaetales; family Hymenochaetaceae; genus Phellopilus; species Phellopilus nigrolimitatus. Next base: position 6,228 of record JAJOHG010000192.1, read on the forward strand.
GCTGGTGGTATTTATTGTTTAGAAAGAACAGACACAGCCTTTTTGCAGAGGTAAGCTGCGAAAATAGAAATGCATTAAAAATAAAAAATGTTATTTTGAGTACAGCGAGCTTGCAAAAGGCCCAAAAGAATGGAAGTGGTACAGAGCGAATGAGAAGAACAACAGCTAGGGACAGAAAAAAAGGACATCAAAACGTTCCCCAGCCGACCTGCCCCATAAAATCTGCCATGCGGAGTCATTCGTTAAGAGTCCATGGGTAGGTGAACATGCGTATCGACTGACATCCCATTTTGGTCAAACCCGCTTGCGCTGTCCTGGACGGCGCCATCCACAAACCCAGGATCGTATGTGAAGGCGCCCTCGTCGGTCTCTGTCGAAGCAGCGCGCATCAACGCGACGACATCCACGCCCTCGGTCATCCAGGCGGGCAGCTCGAATTCGATTTCCTGGCTGAAGTTCGGCATCTCTGTACCAAAAGGCAGGATGGAACGGCCTGTCTTGCGCCCCATACCTTCGTAGTGGGATGCGGCGACCATGATGCAGGGCATGTGCTTGCGTCGCTGTTTTCTGCGGCGGGGTTGGGTCGAGGATTTGTCGTGGCTAGTGCGCGAGGACGGCACGGACGCTGCGGAGAGCACAGGCACCGTTGACTCGCGGCGCTGCTTTGATGGCGCTGTCGACTCATGTTCCACGGTTGGCTCGATTTGCTCATGCTCTGACTGAACTAGCGATACTGCACGCTCATCTCCTGTTTGCTGTAATGTCTCCTCGTATTGCATTGGAGGCGGTGTTTGCTCGATTTCTGCCGGCAGCGTCACATGCCTGGCCTGCGTCAACGAAGCTGATGGCTCACGTTGCGCAGGTGCCAACGCGGGTTCGTGAAGCTCTTTCTGCGACAGAGTATCGCGCGGAACTGACGGAAAGGCGGGTTTATGTTGGGGCGGCGGTGGTACGTGTCCAGGCAGTGATAGGGATTCCTGTTGCACGTACTTTAACGAAGGTTCGTAAGGCATTGGCGAAACTGTGTGGAAGTATTGCTCCGGGGGTGCTATGGGCACATACCGCTCTGGCGGAGCCGAAGGCTCAGCCTGAGCTGATTCCGCCGGGGGAAGAGAGGGAACGAGACCGGCGGGGGTAAGCTGAGCGTCGGGAATATGCTCCGTGGCTAATGGGGTGCGATGCACATTCGTATGAGACGTCCGCGGTTTCTTATGAGGGCGCCCAATGAAGTCCTCCGGGCCGAGATGGTGGACTCGTAGTTCGGCCCGCGGGACTGGATGGTGTGCCATCGAATAGGTCGAGATTGGATAGTTGAAGCTTGGGTAAGCTGGCTCAAGATAATTTGAATCTGGATGACTGGGATCTTGATAGCTTGGGACTGAATGATCGGTGTCGGGGTAAGTTGGGACCATGTAGCTTGGGTCAGAATACTCCGAAGTTGGGGGGGCTGGTGACGCGATAGCGCTGGTTGATACAGACTCATTGTCTTGTCGGTAGATAGGAATGGGAGGCGAGGGCTCTTTTCGATTCGCAGTTCTCGACCGTGTACGAGCTGCCGACGTGCTATGGAGGGCAGTGATTGTGATGCTGCCTTCCACCGGCAGAGTCTTCATAGTCGGCGGAGGCACCTCTTGCGCGATAGCCGGATCAGAGACACCTCTTTGTCTGCGAGTCGTCCTAGGCACATCACCGAGTGGAGAAGGGGAGGAAGGCACTGTTGGTGGGCGGAGTCTGAGTTTTAGTTTTATTGGTTTCGACCTGCTCGACGACACGCTATCGGTACCTTCAAGGTCTAACTCGGCCGTCTCTTCGTTTCCATCCAGGAGTTCATCGGGAAGGCTTGGCTCAGCAGACATACTGCCCATCCGACTAGACTGCTTGTCTTTCTCATGGAATTTCCTTTCAAGGGGTAAGAGCGTACGATATCGTTCCTCCAGTGATGTAGCAACATCGAGCATCAATCTGCGTCGGCGCTCACCCTCATTGAAAGCAGTGGTGCTGCTCGTGCTTACTCCTGCAATATACTCGAGCTCCTCGTCAACGGAAGGGCGCTCGAGTTCGAACGAATCGGCTGGGAGCGTAAGAAATGCAGCGTAGTCCGTGGCTCGCAACTGGTCGATCCGTTCTTTCAATTTGTAATGTTCGTGCTGTAGTTTTTCCTTCTCCCGCAAGCGTTGTCGTTTTTCGAGTATTTCATGCTTCCGATGTCGCCTTTCGTATGCCGCATCCGAGAGGTCTGCAGATTCCTAAGTAACAAGGTTTCTTCACTTTCAGCATCACATGTAGGACAAGGAAACGTACCACTTCGCCCGATCTCGCCCTCAATCTTCCGCCGACCATCTCCTCGTCTGTCAATTGAGTAAACTCGGGTGTCTGAATATTCTGTTGATCCTTGTATGCCTTGATAACCTCCGGGCGGTCGAAATACCGTTCGTTCGCATAAGGGTTCAGGCCGAGCTCGCTCGTTGATGCCGACGGCACGAACCTTGAGTCCGTCGTAAGGATGAACACGGTTTTCGACGGTATGAGGGGTTCACTTTCACCTGAAAATAATTTAAAAAAATGTAAATCAGCGTAAAATCGAGCATGCCTGACTACACAGACGGACGAGCATGTCAAATACATACCTCTGCGTTTCAACATATCCAATATATTCATGTCCGTGTCACTTGTCCCGATGCCCGCCCCGGGCCCGCCACGCCGCGCACGGGTGGGCAAAACGCGCTTCTGGTTTGTGCGTGTGTGCACGCTCCCCGCCGTCGACGGCGGCGCGCTACAGTCATCCAAATCGTCATCCGGCCCAAGAGAACCTCCACTTGGCGTCATTACTGTACGCGGGCTGGCAGCGGTGGTAGCTCTACCCCGTGCGGGACGCTTACCCAGCGCTTTGCTCGAGGGCGCCGACTGGAAAACCATTGGTTGTGCTAGCGAGGAGTCCTCGCCGATGAGCAGAAGCTGCAGCCGAACTGAAAAGGCGATAAATACATACACTGAGAATGTCGACACAGCGTCGGGAGTGCAGAAAAACGCGTCGTACCAAAATTGTTGACTTTTTCTTCAGATTTCCGACAACGTCGACCGGGTCGAGTTTACTTTGTCTCAGACCTGCAGGAAATTCCGCAAAGTCGCACACCCCACAAGACCACTGTACGTGAGAAATTCAGACACAGGAGACGGTCGTATATGTCGCAGATGGCGAGCAACGATTTATGCCGTCGACAATAGTGAGTCGCGTCCACACGGCGCGAACCAAAAGCTTACCGAAAGCGTCCACACACACATGAGAAACTGGATAATCATATTTGTTTCTACAGAATTTACTAGATACTTAGGATAGGCCTCTATATGCGATTACAGATGCTATGGATGATATTCCTGCGGTTCGCTTTCTACTTGCACAGCGAACTCATTTGCGGTGCTCGGCTGTGGGTTTCCTCTAGGAACATTTTGTGACCAACCGTTGTTAACCCAGCTGGCATTTTGGTGTCCAGCGTAAGGAGCCCCATTGGACGTCCCAGAAGGATTGAAGGGCGTGTACTGCTGTGTCTGCATGAAATTCAAGTCAATGCCGAAGGCCGAGGCAAAACGCGGGTTAATGTGCGGCTGGACGTAGGGTTGCTGCTGGTGTTGCTGGTACATCTGATTGCTATAAAACTGCGAAGCACCCCCAAGCGGCACGTAGTCGCCTCGCTGCTGCCAATCATTTTGTATCGGTGGTGGGTGCCCAGATGAGGACGATACTGGCTTGTCGGCGAACGATGAACCATCTGCGTACTGACCTGTCGCCTTTGCAATCGCGAGCGAGGTAGGAGAAAGCGAACGCGGCATACTCGAGCTAGCAACATCGTTCTTATGGAAGCTCGCGCGCCGACGTTGAGGTTCTGGCGAGCCACCGTAAGGCCCTCCGCCCCTGAGTCGTTTGCGGTCGCTGCCACCACCATAGCCACCCCTTCCACGTTGGTCGCGCCCCCCGTCGCGGCCACGACCTCGACCTCTGTCACGACCGCGTCCGCGCCCTCGCCCTCGCCCTCGCCCTCGCGGATTATCGTACCCGAGATCTGTCTTCTCCTCCGACACACTGTTTCTACGCTCTGTTGCGTGAGTAGAAGACGGTTCTGGTGTCGTGAAGAAGTGCCCGTCTTGGTAGGGATCGTCGTACGGCAAAGGAGCTGGGCGAGAAGGCCCAGGTACTACGTCCATATCGTAAGGTCCATATTTATCGTACGGAGATGTTCCATAGGAGGTTTCTTCGAAGAGTTCGTCATCATGCATTTGCGAAGGAGTCGGTGTAGAGAGGCGTGAAGAGGAGATAGAGGACTCGCGATGGCTCTCCCGTCTTTATAGAGAAGTAAAAGGGGTAAACAATTGTCAGATGGGGACGCAAAAAGGAAAGAATCATATTACTAACTGTCTTCGCCGTTGCTGCTTGTAAGCAGCCTCAGCCTCGTCGTCGGAGAATTCGACTTCTTCATCGTTTATTTCTTCGTCGTGGACGTTGCTTGCATCACTTCCTTTCAGCTTTCGGAGCTGGCTAGGAAAGACAAAGTTGCTTCGCGGCGGTATGTGGAAAACAGGTCTTGAGATGGTAACAATCTCCTTGTCGATGGAAGCAGCAGTAGGGAATTTGATTTGGTAAAGAGGTTGATGGGTTGGTCCGAATGTTTCGTGGATCTGCAAGTCTAACGATGAGCCTCATAGAAAATACATTACAAATAAACAAGAGAAAAAAATCTCACGTAGCCAAGCACCTTCCTGTCTTCGAAAACAAGAAGACTTTCTGTATCTAAAGCACGCTCCGACGCTCTGTTCTCAATCTGCGACGCGAGACCCTTGACGATGACAACATTGTCAATCACGCCCATGATCTCTCCAACTTTTTCCAGGGGCTCGTGGGCATCGACCTCTATGATGTCAGGTACGACAATGGAGAGCTCCGGAACTTCGTTTTTGGTTCGGAGGGCTGCACCGGTCGCAGCGCGGGCACCACCTTCCTCGTCCTCGTCGTCTTCAGAATCATCGTTCAAAAGTTTCCCGCGCTTTCCAGCAGTTTTTAGAGGTTCCTTATCGGATTCAGAGTCTGAATCTGAATCTGAAGCCTCTTCAGAGGACTCAGAAGATGAAGGGGAGGGAGATCGCAATCTAGGAGCGCATTCGTGAGTCCAAAAAGTGAGACAGAGAAAATTTGCTCACTTAACATCCCCATTCCCTTCTCCTGTATCTGGTTTCACCAGAAGATCCTCGACAACATTGACCTCCTCACTGTCAGTCTCACTGTCTGAAGATGCACAGCTCGAACCAATGGATTCCGAAGATTCAGAGCTGTCCTTTACGGCTTCGCCAGCACTCGCAGAACTAGAACCAGGCTCAGAAATTAGATCTTGGATAAGTAGAAGGTCCTGTGCAACAGCTGATGGTGTTTTAAACATGTTGAGAGAAGAAAGAAAGTTTTAGCAAAGCATACGGAGAGATGAGAAACAAGAAGCAGCCGAACGGCACCGAGTTCAAAAAGTTTGTACAGTACTTGCCGGAACCGGACATTTTACGCTCGACCAGCACGTCACTACTGCCAACCACTCAAAAAAAAACACCCCAAGATGCTCAATCTGCAGCTCAAAAAAATCGCCTCTTCATCTGCAAGACGAACCTGCAGACCATCCTGGGTTTCCTGCCGTCTATACTCGACCTCGGAGCCTCCAAAGGCTTCACTGAAGCTCGTCGCGGAGTTACGAAAACGCACAGAAATCTCTATTTCGAAAGCCCAGGAAGCTCTCATTGCAACGAATAATAATTTAGACGCGGCTCTAGACTGGGTAAAAGAGGATCTCGCCGTATCAGGGGCGAAAAAGGCGGCGAAAGTGGAGGGGAGGGAGGCGAAGGAAGGTCTCATAGGCGTTTCGTTACTCTCGCCTGGTATTGGTCAGGGAACAGGTGCCGCTCGAGCAGCCATGGTCGAGCTCAACTGTGAGACAGATTTTGTCGGCAGGAACGATCTCTTTGGGAAGCTACTCGCAGACATCGCCCACTCGGCAGCATACCATGCGGAAGAACCCTCTGACTTCCAAGAAAACCCGACCCTACTACGGACGTGCTCTGTCAACGCTCTGCTCGATGCCCCATACCTCCAGAAGGACCCGTCACAATCTCCGGATCCCTCGGCGTCCATCGGCTCTGCTATTCGTGACACCATAGCCAAAGTCGGCGAAAATATCTCCCTGCGCCGGGTGGTGAGTGTAGTGCTCCCTAGCGCGCCAGAGTCCATCCAAGCTGGCGTGCGCGTCGCGCCGTATATCCACGGTTCAACGACGGACCCGTCACTGGGGCGCATGGGAACGCTCGCGCTCTTGTACCTCAAATCTCCCAATCTCAAAGCACGTTTCGTAGAGGAAGCGTTCCGTGGGGACCTGGCGAAGCTCGAGCGGGCACTCGCGCGCCAAATTGCCGGCTTTGACACGCGGTCTATCCGCCTAGTGACCGAAAGTCCGGAGACGGTGCTATATGAACAGCCGTTCATGCTTTTCCCTGGCGAGTTTTCTGGACAGCCTGTCAAAAGTGTTCTCCAAACGTGGACGGCACAGAAGGGATTGCTCGATAGTAATGCAAACGAAGAATACCAGGGTATCTCTGTGAATGAATTCGCTAAGTGGTCGGTCGGGCAGGACCTGTTGTCGGACGGCAGTGCGGTTCAAAGTAAGAGCTAAAATTTTGTCAACCCTAGAGTATCTACTAAACTATATCCCTTTTGCTAGCACTCGCAGACGAGTTGTCCACCATCGAAACGGGGTCGAGTTGAGGGCTCGCTCCGCAGTTTCCATGCAGATCTAATCGAATACATGTCACCACTCAATTAATGCGCGTAATAATTATCACACTCAGATCTAGGCCAGTCTCGATAATATCGAAGATTAAGAGGATGAACTCGTCCCAAGTGCAACCTGAAAGCGGCAGTTTTTCCTGCTTCGCGTGCTTTGTTTACATTTCCGACGCTTCGAGCAGGACTAAAAAAAGGTCAACGTAGCTTACTGCGAGTCATGATATTTTATTCGTCCTTATTCTATCTATTCGAGCAGGTCATCAAAATACTAAGACGTCGTTTTGTGTATTTGTACTTTTTGTCTGGAAAGAGTGATGCACTGGCCATGTGCTATGGACTACGTCACAGCCAGACAACGAGAAACGTTGTCGTGCATGATACACCAGGTATTCATCCACCACATGCCCTCTGGAGTGCGCGTCAAATTAAGGACAGTACAGGCGCACCGAACTACGTACGACAAGCTCGAAGGGAAATTGCAGAACTGAAAGATCGGTCGCTGTCTGAGCATGCGGTAATTTCTTTTGCGCATACGACACCTACGTGCATGCAAGTCCACTGTAACACGTCAACCGGCGCTCTTACACGTGTTGTCATAGCTAAGTGAGCCACTCCCCCTTTATTTCCTTTGTGCCGGTTTGTGAGAGCTCCTCGTTCTTAGTCTCGTTAATCTTCGGCTCCGTAAGTCGTTTCCGTAGTAAGGCTCTTTTGTTCTCTCGAGCACTCATATTTAGGCTCTCGCAGTTAGTGGAGAAGTCATTAGTTTTCCCAACACCTTTCAGAGGTCAATTTTGCAACTCTTCCTGTCTCTCCAACATCCATCCCAACTCGCCTTTCCTTTGTCTAACCATGACCCACACAGACAACCCGTTCTCAGGCTATGCACAAATGTACGCTGTAACGAACTTTTTAGCATTCAGAATGTCGGCATCGTACGTGCCCTTGTGGAATGATCCGAACGTATGGGCAGTGAACGGGTAAGCACACAGGTCTTCTCGCGTTCCTTCGCGCTTAACCAGATTTTACTCAGTCCGTTCATGCAACGCTACTTCCAGCCCAACCCTGAGTATCTGGAGATAAGGAACGTGCAGACCATGGTTGACATTCTGAAGGAAGCGCAGAATGGGCTCAACTCTATACACGACTTCGTCCAAAGCGGGGTGTCCCTTCTTGAAAAATGGCTAATATCGGGCGTGCGGGGTCGGGGCGTCGCGTCCTTACCCGATGAGCTGGTTATGCACATACTCGAGCACGCTTACGAACTCCATAAATGTGACCTGGAAATCGCGGATGAACCCAGATGCGATCGAGATCTGGCGGTCTTTGTGCATGGGCTATCAAGCGTGAACCATCGCTTTCGTAATCTCGCATTGGAAACCCCGGCCTTGTGGAGGCGCCTGTCATACGTCCAGCTCCCAGAGAGCCGCAATCTCTACTTGGCACGGAATAAAGCGTCAGGGTTGACCATTTCCATCCGATATTTACAGGATGGATCAAAAGTTTCTTTTACAGATTATATTCGAGATCTTCTTCCTCATTCCAGGCGATGGAAGACATTCAACTTTGAATGTGACGCGGAAGAGGCCGCAGAATGCTTGAAAATGCTGCGTGGCTCGTGTTTGGATAAGGAATTACCTTCTTTGCATACGCTCTCGCTGATGTGGGTAGACGATCCAGACCGGGAAGGCGTGGTAGAGGATGACGCACATTTCTACTCGACGTGGAAGATGCCCAATCTCAAGCATTTGATTGTCAAGAATGTTATTCCGCGGAGCTGCTTCGGACCATCGCTCGTCTCCTGTGACCTAATGTTCTACGGTAAAGACCCTGATGAGACTAATGAAACGTTCGACGTGGAAATGCTACTGGATTTCCTCGATACCTTGCGTAATCTGAAATATTTAAAACTGTTCAACTGCGAGCGCTTCCATGCTCCTACTCGCGATCTTGCGGTAACCCTGCCCGCACTGGAGACTCTGCATGTGGGTTTCGACACGACCATGAACTGGAGACGTGAAGAGCATGATGGGGAGAACGTTCAAAACAGCGTTGGAATGATCATGCTGTCTCTGCACACTCCGAACATAACGAAGCTTACCTACGAAGCTATATTCGAAGAAGACTGGGGCGGAGGCGTGGAGGAATTGCTGGCGGATACCCAGTTCTACAAGAAAGTGGAGGAGTACACTGCACTCACAGATCTCACTCTCCAATTCCTAAACGAAGGCGACACTGTGCCACGGCTTATCGGCCATATCATGACGCTCTGCTCAAAGTGTCCCGTCGAGCACATGAGCATCAAAGCGCTCAACAGAATTGCGGAATGGGACACGAATACCTTCCACATCGACCTGCCGCTCCGCACGCTGCGCTTCGAAGGCAACGCGTTTGATAACGAGTTCGTTTGGAGGTTCATCGAAGGAGACCTGGCACTTGAAAGATTGGAGATAGTCGACTGCCCGCTGATCGATGACTCCGCCTCGCACAAATTACAGTCAGCGCTAAAGCCAGGCGTGCAGTACGTCTTCCATTAGGCCCGTAGCACGCTTAAAGTCTGCGCTTACCATTGTCGGTTCATGACCACAAGCACTTGCCATAAATTCATCATGTGCATACAGTGACTCACAAAAGTATTGCACAACCAAAGAAAACTTACTGAACATCATAAACTCAATGTTTTGCTTTAGTTTAAGCTTGTAAATTAAGTTTAGTTTCTCCTCTAAAATTGTCCATTAAGGACCAAATGAATTATGATGAAAAATGCATCCGGTACAGCCATATTACAAAGGAGGTCACTTTAGGTACCTCAAAGAACTTTATTTTCTTACAGTAAAAATCATATTAAAATAGGTTGAAATTTTCTATAGAAGTTGCTGTTTGAATCACAAAATTCCGTTCAGTGGTTGTTAAGATATAAGCCTGGCAAAGTGCCATTTTAGCCTAGATTTGCTTAATTTACAAGCTTAAACCAAAGCAAAACGTTGAGTTCGTGATGTTCTGTAAATTTTCTTTGGTCGTGCAATACTTTTGTGAGGCACTGTAAATGTTGAAAGCAGCTGCGTCCGCAATGCTTAGAATTATTCTCCAGCCGGATGAACGCATTTCTCAAAACCGGTCCATCATCCAGTACCAGTCATTTCCTCGCAATTTCCCGTTCTGGTAAGGATGTCTAAAAATTTCAGAGAAAAAAAAAATGGATAGCAACAAATCGGACGCTACATCTGCCTTCCAGGGAGCCATAATTTCTCACCGTGCATGATTTCTACTCTCCTATGCTGAAATGCACATGTACAATAAGAAAAAAAAATGCCAGATACTGATCGACTACACCGCCAACTGAGTCAAATGTTGTAAAGATAGACGGAGCTAAACACCTTAAAGATATCACATGTAGTGTTGAATTATGAATCGTGGAAATGTATATATGAGATTTTTCAGGCAAACATAATTGAAATGTTTCATCTAAATACACATATTATGTTCGGGACAAATTAGTGAAAAAACGGATGATTTTCTATGGAATTAAGATTTATATTGCTGTCGTTTGGAGGATATAATGTAAGGTTTTTTAATGCTACAACAAGTGTTAATACAGGGTTTGTGTTGTGTTGTAATGTTGATGGGCTGCAAGATCCGTATTACACTTCGTACTTATTTGTGCCAGATTCGCCCAGATGTTGCTTGAGGATTTGCCGACAAATGCTTTTAAGACATTTCCGGAGACATCCGAGGGATGTATGTGGAGGCGTTCAAACAACTTCAACCAAAAAGTAATCTGTATATATAGGAAAACACGTAGTAAATACACAAGCAGAGTAACAAAGTTTATGTAATCTCTAAATCTTTATTTTTTTACTTGTTCACACGAACTTGTGCGCTGGCGCACGTCGCACCCCACTTCTCTCTCCCATCTTTCCATCTCACGGCGGCAAGAACTAGATATATAAGTGCGAGAACGAGGCGTGCCTGCGACCGGGTTGCTACCGCTCGTACCGCTCCGACAAGGAGGACTGCCTGCCATGCGAGCACCCTGAATGTTGGAGTCGCATGAAGCTACTCTGGCGTGTCTCCTTCGTCAACTGTCCCGGACGCGATATCCTCATGGCCACCATGCTGAACGTCGCGGCTGTCATGGACGCTGCACACCTTCTCATCGCCGGGGATGAGTTGTGCCCGCAGCCACAGACTTCTGAGCTCGCCGCCGTGGATATCACGCTCTAGAACATCATTCTGCAAAACAAGGTCAACTCGATCAAGAAGGCACAGGTGCTCGAGCACCAGAAGAGTACCATTGCGTTCGTGAAAGGTGTGTTTGCGCCAACTGAGAAATAGAAACCTCTGCTACAGAACTGAGAGGGCTCTGTGCGCAATACAGGTACCGTGGCGGAGGCGTCGCCCATCGTGCCGATCTCCGCGCAACTAAAATACAACACCGATAGTGAGCGTGTACATTGTGAAGTGGATCCCGATCCTGGTGCGGGACTTCACGTCGTCGCCGCGGCTGATCGTCATCCGCTCGTTCGACGTGAACAAGCCGGGCGCGGAGGTCGGCGAGTTGATGAGTGGGATTGTGTGCCGCTCGATTTTCACGAGCATGCCCACACTCAGCATGTGCTTTGAGATCCGCCCGGGCATCTTCACGAAGGACACGCAGGGTTGCAGAGTACGTTCTTTACAGCTCGGAGTCCGATTCCTCTGACGACGAGAAAGACGAGCACGTCCAGCAGGACAAGCCGCCCGATCTTCAGCCGCATAGCCATGCTGCTCGCGAGAACAACCAGCTGCAGTTTGTCATGCCCGGCGGGCTCATCGGTGTGGGCACAATGATCAACCCGACACTGCCATGCGGACAGGCTCGTCGGGCAGGTGCTCGGCGCAGTGGGCAAGCTGCCCCAGATCTACATCGGTGTGTTGCGCCATCCTTTTCACATTTTCTTCCGTGCGCTTATGTGTGTCCATCTGCACGCGCTGTGCTCGAGATCAGTTTGTTCCTCCTGTGGTGCCTGTCAGGTGTCAAGACCGAGGATAAGAAGATGGCGAAGGTGACAAAACTCATGAAGAACGATCTGTTGCTGATCAACATCGGCTCGACAACCTCGAGGTGCTCGCACATTCTACCTGCTCCTCGATGCCCAGCTCTGTGCCAGCACCTCCCGCATGTCGGATGCAGCATACACAGGACTTGCATCACGGCGGGGCTGGAGGGCTCGGCGGGGACACTGACATGTCTGACCCGCCCTGTCGAGCAGTTCTATTTTCCATCTTTTATCGCTATCTTGATGTCATATATATAAATATAATTGAATATCTCAAAAATCCAAAAACAAGAGCCCGACAGCATAGTTACAGATGTCTAGACAGTCTCGGTGGATGTTGTCATTATGTGACAGGACACTACGTTCTCGAGTCACTCACAAAAATGTTTTTTAAACGTTCATCGGCTATATTGCGTGAACACTTGCGGCAGCAGGCGACCCACAGTTGCCGAAAGCCTCGTAAAATATCACCGAGCATGTTGCATTCACGTGCCCTTGAAAAGGTTGCTCCGAGGTCATTCGGTCACATATGTCAAAGACTCATTGGGAAATGGTATAACAACATGGCCTATCTAAAAATGCTCAAACAATTTGCGTTATGATCTTCATAATACATTTTTCTAGGAGTCACATTTCATTCTCGTTACGGCATTCAAGCAGCGCAACCTCAATCTTTATTAAACATTTTCTTCAACTTGCGGTGTAATACAAAGCGGTCATCCGAAATGCCGGACGCCCGCCTGCAGCGCGCTATTTGGCGCTTTGTTTACGCGTAGCGGTCACGTTTTTCTCCCGCAACGCACGCTGTGGCTCGAATCGGATACAGACAACCGACTCGAACGGTCAGGACCCAATAATTAGACAAAGGCCTCAATAAACCCGCAGACGCCCCCGCTCTCCTACAAAAAAGCCCCGCAAAACTAAAAAATAAACCACGGAAAAGACCAGAGGACAGAGAGGACAGCAGGGAACGAAACCAGACAGAAACAGACACAGAGACGGGGGCTATACAGCGTACAAAAGACACAGCGATAACGAGCTGCGCGTGCGAAGCAGGGCGCGGAGAGGGAACAGCGTGGTTGGTCCGTGCGGGGTAGGTACATGGCGTCTGTGCGTGGGTAGTCCGAACGTGCTATGTATGTGTGTGTGTGTGTGTGTGTATTGTATGTATGTGCTATTGCATACGGTGAGAGGGGGTGTAGCGTACGTATTCCGGCTGGGATAAGTAACTGTACCGCGGGATTGCTATTGGGGGTTTCGAGTCCGAGTCCGAGTCCGAGTGTCCGAGTGTCCGAGTCAGTGTCCGAGTCCCAGAGTCCTTTTGTTCGTTTCGTGCGCGCGGCGCTGCGGCGCGCCGTAGGAAATAAATAAGCGGCGGAGGCGCGGCGCCCTTGCATGCACCGTTGTTGACCATCGTGGTCGCGCGTGTGCCCCCGGGCCGACGCGAGGCGCGCTGAACGCCGGCATTGCAAGCCGCGTGCACGCACGGCGCCTATGCCAAATGTGTCGCCAACCGTGCTCACGCATGCGGCTCGCGCAAGCCTGCCGTGCCTCCTGCCGCGCCTCCTGCCGCGCCTCCTTCCCCGCCCCCCGCCCCCCGTCCGCCCCTATATCGCAAACTCATAACCGCCGCCCTCCCGCGCCCACGCGCGCCTCTTGTGGTCGTCCGCGCCCGCGCGGCCCCAGCGCACCGTGCGCGTCGGGCCCGCGTTCCAGTCCTGCACGCGGCGCTGCGCGATGAGGCTCATCGTCGAGCGGTCCGTGCCGACGAAGCCCGCGCCGAGCGACTGCACGACCGCGTCGACGAGCACGGGGTACCTGCGCGGTGTCCCGCCGTCAGCGGCGGCGCCAGGAACGATAAATACGATAAAGGAATGTATGTGCTCACCACCGCCCGAACGTCTCCTCCGTCCCCAGCGCGCCGTGGTCGACCCACTCCCAGCCGAGGTCGCGCACGCCCTGCCACCACGCGGGGTCGCGCTCGTCGCTTGTGACGAGCACGTGCTCGACCTCGACGCCGTGCTTCTCGCGCAGCTCGGCCTTCACCTCCGCGACGCGCACCGCGAACGCGCTGAGCGGCGCGAAGCACCCCTCCGCGTCCGTGTCCGCGTCCGCGTCCGCGGAGTCGTCGTCGTCCGCGCAGTAGCGCCCGAAGTCGCCGTGGCGCACGTGCATGGAGACGAACGGCGGGAGCGCGGCGCCGGGCGCGAGGTCGAAGGTGCGCCGCACGAGGTCGCGCGCGAGCGACGCGATGAAGGGCGTCCAGTGCGCGTGCGTGCCGACGGAGCGCCACGCGGGGCTGTAGTCGTAGTTGAACTCGAAGGTCTGTGTGTTTTCGCGCAGTCAGCTCGGGCGCGCCGGACAGAAAGAAGTGGAGGGCATACGCACGTTCGCGGAGCCGACGTAGTACGGGAAGTCGAAGCACGCGAGCTGCTCGTCGGGGAGGGCCGCGTGGCCGGCGCCGCCCTCGGCGGGGAAGGGCGCGTGCGCGGGGAGGTGCGCGCGGGCGCGGCCGTCGGGGAAGGTCAGCGCGGCGAGCGGCGCGAAGCGCGTGTGCGGGTCGTTGTCGAACTGCGGGAGCATGACCGTGTCGCGCGGGACGGGCGTGTACGCGACGTCGAGCGCGAGGTGCGCCTCGAGGAGGTTCGCGCGCGGCGCGGACTCGCCGCCGGGCGCGGCGGTCGCCCAGATGGACCAGCAGCCGAGCGCGTCGCGCTGCGTGGAGCGCTCACGCTTGAGGTCGCGCCACTCGATTATGGGGTGGTTGTGCAGGCTGCGTGAGAGGCGCGGGACGTCGAAGACGTCGCCGAAGGGGACGAAGCCGGCGGCGGAGCCGACGTGCGACGGCGCGAAGGCCGGGAGAACGGCGGTGCGCCCCGAGAGGAGGGCGAGGTAGAGGAGGTTGACGTATGTCATGAAGTCGTTCGCTGGGTGGTGGAGTTAGTCTAAGGAGAGGTAACTATAGGAATATGCGCACTCCAGCCTGCGGCGATCCAGGAGGTGATGTACTGCGTGTCGTTGCGGAGGTTGTCTGGCAGACTATTAATGAAGAGACTTTATGCGTGCGGTGTGTGTGCTCACCTCTGAAGCTCTCTGTCGGGGCGCCGAGGACCCACTCGGGGTGGTCAGGCTCGCTGCCCTGCTCAGCGGCGCCGAGGTCGAGGTCGGAGCCGGGTGCAGCGTGCGACACGCCCTGCTCCGGGACGCGGCCGGCCTGGGTCTCGGTGCCACTGGAGACGTACACGACGGCAAAGACGGCGCAGAATGCAAAGAGGAGGAGGACGGTGGCAAGGACTAGGTGGCGCGGGCGACGGGCGAGGGCGGCGAGGCGGGCTGAGGAGGGCCGGCGGACGTGGCGCGGGGCCTTTTCTAAGTAGGGCGGGGGCGGCGTGCGGGGCTCGGAGTCGAAGGAGCTGAGGGAGGCCTCGAGGTCGAGGGCGAGGTCCTCGTCGTCGTCGCTGCCGGAGGCGAGGTCATCGAGGTCGTACGCGTTGGGGTCGTGGTCGTGTGCCGGATATTCGGGATTCGGAAGGAGGGGAGCGGAGGGCGGGACGGCCATGGCTTGGCGGCGGGTGACAAGGAGGAAGGGAGGGTAAGGTGAGGATGAAGAGCAAAAGGAGGAATATGTATAAGAAAAGAAAAGGGCGTGACACAAATCGCTTTCAGGTGAACAGCGGGCTTGCTGCATACATGCGCTGATAGAATTGGGCTATTATTACATTCACTCGACGACCATCTCAGCTCATTCCGCATCTGTTGCTTGTTCTCTTTCTTTCCTTCTGATTGACATCTTCCTCTCACTCTCACTCCCACTCTCACTGCTGCCGGTCTGTCGCGCGTCGCGCATTGTTTTGTTGCTTTCTTGTTGTCTTTTTTGCTCCTTGGAGCAGCCAACACACCCGGGCTCGGTTTGCCGATGCCGGTTGCGTCATGTCCCCAAAAGGGTCCCAACGCACGGCATAAACGGATCCGGATTTTTCGGTGTCGATCCAGGGGGCCGGGCCCAGATCCGAGGCACCCGCCGCAAATGCACTATCCCCCTAATGGTCATACATAGATCGCTGTTTCTGCCCGATTCTCCTCCTGTTTCTGCGCTTCTCCCTCGCTCCTGCGTTGCCGCTTTCGGCCCTTTACACCGAGCTCTCTAAATACTTACCGTGCATGCACGCTGCACCGGCCACTCCTCCTCCCACCTACGACGACCAGTGACCGCCGACCACCGAGCACAGCGACCACCGACCACCGACGACAACGACCACCATGCCCGCCCCCAACCAGCAGGCGACCACCATCCAGGTCGCGTCCGTCGTCTCTTTCTACATGACCGCCGCCCTCGTCGTACGTACATCTATTCCAATTTCACGTCTATCCCTCCCCGACTAACGCGTTTCTCGCAGATGGTCTTCGTGTATGCCCAACCCGTCTCCTCCCCAAAGCCCCCTCCTGACGTTTACTCCGCAGCAACAAGGCCGTCCTCAACTCCTCCCCCGACCTGCCCCTCCTCTTTCTCTTCATCCAGCTCGTCATCGCCGTCGCCCTCCTCCACCTCTCCGCAGCCGTCTCCTCAAAAATCGACATCCCGCGCCTCGAGCTCGCAACAGCCAAGAAACTCACACCCGTCGTCCTCGTCAACATCATCGGCCTCGTCTTCAACACCCTCTGCCTGCGCGACGTCGAGGCCAGCTTCTTCCAGGTACGCCTCGCCACATCCCATTCTTCTTCTTCTAAATTAATTTGAAACGAATACATGGCGCTGTAGATCGCCCGCGGCATGGTCATCCCGCTCACCATCCTCGTCTCCTCCGTCAGCACCCGCACCGCGCCCGCAGGGCGCGTCGTCACCGCCGCCGGCATCGTCACGCTCGGCTTCCTCCTCGGCGTGTCCCCGCCCTCGCTCTCCTCGCTCTCCTTCTCTTTGTCCCCCGCCGCGCCGGGCGTTGCCGCCGGCGCGCGCGACCCACACGCCGCGCCGGGGCTCCTCAGCCTCGTGTACGGCCTGCTCTCCGCGCTCTTCATCGCGTTCCACAGCGTGCTCATCAAGTCCTCGCTCCCCCACTGCGGCGGCTCGACCATCCAGCTCGCGTACTGGACGAACCTCGGCTCCGCCGCCTTCCTCGCCCCGTTCGTCGTCCTCACCGGCGAGCCGTTCAAGGTGCTCGCCCTCCTCAGCGACTCCCTCCAGGGCTGGAACTTCAGCGTGTTCGTGTGGGGCAGCCTTGTGACGGGCGTCTTCGGGTTCTTGCTGTGCATCGCGGGCCTGCTCAGCATCAAGGTGACCAGCCCGGTGACGCATATGTTCTCCAGCGTAAGTCTCCCTTTTTCGCACGTCTATTCTTTCTTTGTTCTTGAGACGCGAATCTCGCGGAAGCAAGCTTGGATTTCCCGGCAAACGGAAAGAAAGACGGTTGCCACGAATTTCCTCGCTCGTATACGCGTTATCCACCTCCATAAGTCCACCGGACCCAAAACTCCCATTCGCGTCGACATACTTCCCCGTGCGCCTCGTCCGGGATCATCATCACAACTTACGTCGCTACGCCCGCCCCGGGTTATTTTTAGCCTCTATCTTTCGCTCTGCCCAATTTATCTCGACCGACCGATGCGGTACTTGGCGATCATTCAATCTGCATTCTATGTTTATCGTCGCGCATATACGCGCCCGCGCGTTGCCGTCTGCGTCCACCGTGATCTCCAATTCGCTCCACCTTCATGGATTCCATCATCAACGCAGGCCTCCCAATCGCCCCTCCCATCTCATTTGTGTCCTCCCCTCGCTCCTATCAACCTATCTTGGGAGAGCTTTCCATGCACAAACCGCGAGCCAACAGCGTCTGCGCTTCCTTTGATACCTGCGCTCTGAACTCTTCAACATTCTTCCTCTCTTCTCTTCTCTTCTTCTGCGCTCTGCCCTGGTCTAATATCTTCCTGATTACTGGCGCTGACGTGTTGCTTCTCTGTCATCCGTAGGCTGCGCGCTCCGTGATCCAGACCCTGCTCGGCGTCTGGCTATTCGGGGACTTGCTCACCATGTACGTTTTCCCGTTTTTATCGTTTCTGTTTTTCTTCGTTCCTTGCGTGCGTACGGCTGGCTAGATTCAGGGGAGGATTTCGTTATGGACTAGGTCTTTTTTTTTGTTGGCCTAGACCTTTTTTCCGGATTTGCTCGGGCGCCGTTGCTTCCCTACCCATAGCGACGATCCTCCCGCCCTTGCAGATCACTCGCCTTTTCTGGTGACGACGTGCGGCTTCTATTCCGGGCGTCGGCGTCGTGGAGACGAAGGAGGGCGCCACCGCCGCCGCCGCTTTGTTCTTCGGCTTGTTTTTAGCGGATCCTCCTATTTTTGTCTTTATTTATTTTTCCTGTTTTGGGACGTTGCATTGACTTTTCTTGCTTGTGCTCCGTAACAACGTCGATGATGACACTGGCGCTGACGACCATTATTGATTGCATTTGTAGAAACCGCGCGACGTCGATTATGGTCATCCTCCTCGGGACTATGTACGTCCCGGCCCCCCTCTGTCCCCCACACCGCTCCGTTCGGCTGACCGTTGCAACGAAACAGGTTCTACACGTGGGCGAAGCACGTCGAGGGCCAGCAGCAGCGCGCCGCGCCCGCGTCGCGGCACGGCGCGTCGCCGTCCGCGTCGGGGCTCCTGGGCGCGCGCTCGTCGTCCTCCTCTTTTTCGGGCGCGGAGGAGGAGGAGGGCCTGGGCCTCGAGGACGTGAAACCAAAGGCGCGCGACCTCGAGTGGGGCCGCCTCGCGCCGGTGAGGGAGGACGACGCGGAGGTGCTGTTCGATGCGGAGAAGGCGCGCGCGCGAGCGTGAACGTGAGCGCGCAGTGCAGGGGGGGCGCCTATGCGCCACCTACCCCTGGATTTGTGTCCCGGCGGCCGGCCTTGCCTCCTTTCTTCGCTTCTTTTTTTTCGTTTTGTTAATCTATCCTGCTTTCTTGAGCTTACTTCGTCGCAGCCCGCCCGCCCCTCGCACGCCGCTCGTTTATTTATCGCCGCACGCACGCAACCATCGCGCACCGCCCGCACTCTGCCGAACTATGCAATCTATAACAATCTATCTATCCGACTCTGTACTCGTTGCTCATTTACGTGTGTACGCCCCCGCCCTCCCGGCGCACAGCGCACTGCCAGACCTGCCTTAATCCTGCTATCTCGCGCTGCGGGGCGCGCGCAGAACCGAACCGAACCGAACCGAGCTGTGCCTGTTTGACTCTGTGTTGTGTACCTCAGTATGTATACATGTACGGACGGACGGACGTTGCACGGACTTCTTTCTTTCCACCCGCACTATACATACCTATATATTCTCTGTACTCTGCGCCCGCCGGTTGCAGCAATAACAATGATAGAACGGCTTTAGATGTCTACCTACATACTATACGACATATATTAATTAGGCACGGGCACGGGCGTTCTCCCCCCGATCGCCGATCGCTGAGAATGAGATTGGGCGTCTGCTCCGCCCCCCGGCACCGCAGGAGCTGCTTATGGCGCCCTCGCGGGAGGTGGCGCGCGCGGGGTGAAATGCGCCTGCGTTTCTCCGCGCGCGTCGTGCAATCTGCGAGTTGCGATGCGGCGCGCTGATTGCGGGGCCAGGGACGTACGTACGTACGTGCGCCCCCTGGCGGATGTGCGTGTTTTGCCCTGGGGAAGGTGGGGGACGGGGCATGGTTCGGTTCCTTTTATTGATTTGATTTGATTTGCTTTTTTGTCCGCTCTGGGCGAACTCTGGGCGAGCACTATATGTACGTACGTACGCAGAGGCCCGGGATCATCGAAGGCGCGCGTTTTATCAACGCTGGTTCGAGACGGTGGTGCCTGGGGAGCGTCGCGCGGGTACCCCGCGAAGCGCGAAGCACGAAGCCATCCGTGCGCGGATAAAAATGCCGCGATAGATGCGAGGCGGAAGGGGGGCGCGGAGGGGCGCGTGGGCGGCCGGAGGAGCGGCCAGAGGGAGGTCTATATGCGTATTATTCTATGGGCTATGATGTGTATATCTGGCTCGGACGCATACAGGATTGCGAGTGTGCGTTGGGTGCTAGGTCTCCGGGGATGCGCGGGCATATCATATGTGCGATCTTCAGAGGCTTCTTTACCCCCCTCCTCCTTTCGTGATTTTATTTCGGGCCGGAGGGCGTTGCGGATGGGCGGGCGCCCTTTGGCGTCCCCGCGCGCGCGGTAGCAGAAGGGCTTTTGGGGGTTTCTGTTGCCTTGGGACAGGTGGAAAACATTCAGTTCGGAGGACAAAGCAAGAAAATCAGGACTGCGTGCGAGACGGTAGTACATGCTAAGAGAGTATAACTTAAGGTCTCGACGCCGCGCAGGTGGAGGAAATATAAGTTATAAGCACGCGCGTCCAGAAGAAAGGAACGCGGTCACGTGATGAGAGTGGGGAGGGGAAAGGAAAGGAACAGAAGAAAGTCACTTAGTCAGAAGATTATAGGCCGTAGATGCGCGCGCGTGCGGGGGCGGAGGGCGGTTGGGGTGCCAGTGAGGCAGGCTGTGTGGAGGCCAGACGACCAGTTGGCTGGCCAGCGCGGATTTCAGGCCCAGGGCGTGCCCGCTTATCCGCCAAGCCGGAAGCCACGAATGGTCCGTTCGATTCGTTTGGCGCCGCCACAGAAGTACGTGCGCATGCACGCGCGTCACCGGCGGGCGGGCGGCCGCGGATGGGCTCGCCTGTGTGTTCGTGCCTGGGCTTGCGAAGGCGCAGGACGGCGGACGCGGGCAGAAGGACGGGGCGCCCCGCGTGGTCCGCTGTGAGAACATCAGGCTCGAAAGACTCAGACTTAGACTCAGAATCTGGCTCAGACTCTTGCTCAGACACAGGCTTCGGGTGTCAGAGAACCTCGGAGAATTAGGCCAGCGCCGCGCGGAGAGAGAAGGGCACGAGGTGATCGGCCCCCCGGCTGATGCCCTTCCTCTTTACCCGCGTCTTTCTGCAGTTGTGCGACGAGAGGAAGGTCCGCGCATGCTGTCCGAGAGAGCTAGGAATAAAATGTATTTGTTTTGTTTCTGCAGGTAAAAATGAATAAATTCGGTGCCTGTCGTCGTAGGATGCGACGTCCAGGTCAAAAAAGACAAGCCAATCCGACAAGTGCGCGGAAGGACGAGGTACGAGGTGTGATCGCTTGAGAGAAGAGAAGAGATGGCAGCTGGGCAGCCATGCGGGTCGGTGGTGGCGACATGATTCCGGACCCAAAAATAGCTGATTCTGGGGGCGTGGGCCGTGGCGGTGTACGCCGATCCTGGCCGGGAGGTAGCGCTCTCCACGGACCGCGTCGGGCGCTCTGGGCAGCATGACGAAAAGGGCTCGCAAGCACGCGCGCACATTCCAATTGGCTGGCCGGCAGAGGAAAAGCGTTAAACCAGAACGGTATTTTAGACTTCAATGACCGAATTCGCGCCTGTTGATCTGCAGATCCCTCAAGACTCCAACCGGCATACGGGCAGGGGTAAGCGGAGAGCGAGCCTTCGGAGTCTTACCCAGTGCGTGCGCGCTGGAGGCTATCGAACGCGGTCAGCCATAGCCGAGCGAGAACACGCAGGCCACGAGGCAGATAGCGTGCAGGCCAGCAGGCGCCTTAACGCAGATTTGGCCCGCTCGCCTTGTGCAGCGCGCATTTCTCCGCGTCGACGTGCGCAGGTGTCTTCCTGTGGCAGATAGAAAGGGGGGCTACGGCTACTCCATGTATTTCTGTTCGCCCGATGGCTGAAGATATATTTGATTGATCGTTGGGGATGAGGGGGGCGCAACAGTTGCAAACCAGGGGGGGTTCGAAAGGGAACCTGTGGATCCGATCTTGCTGTGTATATATTTTTGTGAAAGCCTCGAAAAAGGATACGAAAAAGGGGGTTGGAGATCTCGCGCTCTAGAGATTAGAATGGAGTGGAGCAGCAGGGCAAATGCTCAACGCAGAATAAAGAGAAATGAAAAAGAAAAAGAAACGACGAACGGAAACCCGGAAGGAGTAATGTGTGTGCCTGTGCGGC
Organism: Phellopilus nigrolimitatus; assembly: GCA_021029095.1. Taxonomy (NCBI): domain Eukaryota; kingdom Fungi; phylum Basidiomycota; class Agaricomycetes; order Hymenochaetales; family Hymenochaetaceae; genus Phellopilus; species Phellopilus nigrolimitatus. The sequence goes on from JAJOHG010000192.1 coordinate 28,085, forward strand.
AGACCGGCCGTATACACTCCCAAAGCGGTAACCATGATGGATGGGCCCGTCGATCAAGCCGGCGTTGCGGCGTCGGCGACGAGCTCACATTGTTAACATGTCACTGGAGCTGCCCTCCCTAAAAGCAACTTGCCCCCCGATGCCTCTCCTCCTCCATCCTCCATTCGTTTCTCCTCCCGCTGCCCCTCCTCTCCTTCCGCCACCCACACCCTCACAATGGCCGCCGCCGCCCCCGCCGCCGCCCGCCCGCCACACGCCCTCGCCATGCCCGCCGGCATCGACAAAAAGCCCGCGGGCCCAGCCAGGGGCTTCGCCCTGCCCCCAACGCCGCCGCTCTCCGACGACGAGCACGACGACCCGCGCGTCGGCCCCGCGCGCCTCGACGCCGCCGCCGACAGGCCGCGCGCCCCGCCGACGCGCGTCTTCGAGCGCACGCTGGGCGACACCGAGCTGTCCTACTACCTCCCCTCGCGCGCAGACGGCGTCAACGACATGTCCGTCCCACCCCCCAGCACCCTTCTCTTCCTCCTTTGAGTCACATTAACCCACGCGCTTCAGGTACCTGCACCTCGGCTTCCGCGCGCCCGCCGCGCTGCTCGCCCCGGCCCGCGTGCGCGCCGCCTGGGCGTACCTGCGCCTCGTGCACCCGCCGCTCGCCGCGCACGTGCGCCCGGCGCCCGCGGGCACGGGCGCGTACGCCGAGACGCGCTTCGCGTACGCCGCGCCGCGCTCCGCCGCCGCGGCGCTCGCGCAGGCGGGCGCCGCGCTCGAGTTCCGCGCGCAGGGCAGGGACGCGCTCGTCGACGCGTACCTCAACGGCCCTCGCACCCTCGGCGACGAGCGTCTTGCGTACCTGATCGTGGGGTGCGGCGGCGGCGGCGCGGCCGAGCCGCTGCTGACGCCGGCGAGCACGCCGGGCCCCGCTCAGACGCGCGACGAGGCGTTCCCGCCCTTCCCGCCGTCTCCGTCTGCGGCTCCGGCTTCTGACCCGCCGGAGGAAGACGTCAGGGAGTACGACCTCCTCATCTGCGCGACGCACTTCCTCGGCGACGGCATGGCGCTGCACCGCTTCGCGAACGAGCTCTTCCTGCTGCTCGCCGGGCGCGATGCGGAGGGGCGGGAGAAGCCGACGGCGGAGATCGAGGAGATGCTCCGGCGCGAGTGGGAGGCGAGGTGGGGAGGAGCCGAGCACCGCGAGCGCACGGAGGCTAAGGGCGTTAAGGTGCTCCCGTGTGCGATCGAAGACGCCCTCCCGCAGGTCGACGGCCGCTTCCGACGGGCGGCGGGGAAGGTCGATTTCCAGAGCAGCCAGCAGAATATCATCGTAAGTGGCTGCATCCTCTTATCTCCCGCCTTATCTTTGGTAGACGCTGATTTGCGCTATTCTAACTCTTTTTCTCTCTCTTTCTTTTCGTTCAGGGTGGCCACGCCTTCCCTCGTAAGAAACACGCCGTCAGGCGCACTGTCGTGCAGACCGTTCCGCTCGACGCGAAAAAGACAAAGGCGGTTCTGAAGAAGTGCAAGGAGAACGGCGTGTCGATCGCGAACGCCTTCTTCGCGCTCAGCGCCCTTGCCTGGGGGCGCGTAAAGGAGCTCGAGAAGGAGGGCGCGCAGGGGCGAGAGCTGCCCATGTAAGTCCTCCCTAGAGCCCTCGTAGCCCCAAGAGCGCTAAAACCTGATCTTTCTCTATGCAAGAATGATGTACACGGCGCTCAACCTCCGCCCGTACCTCCTCGCCTCCGCAACCGCCGACAGCTCGTACTGGTTCACCGCGATCGGGTACCTCAACATCGTCCTCCCCGCCTTCCTCCCCTCCTCATCCGCACCCGCGCGCGTGCACCAGACCTTCTGGCACCGCGCGCGCGCGGCGAAGCGCCAGATCGCGCACGCCGCGAAGCACCCGCTGCTCGTGAGCCGCACGCACGAGATGGCGCGCACCCGCGGGGCGCGCGCGCGCGCCTGGGCGCGGGAGGACGACGAGAGGGACGCGCGCGCCCGGGGCGCGCCTCTCCCCGCGACTACGGCCGAAGCCGCACCCGCCGAGGCGGCAGCGCCGCCCCCCTGGGCGCGCGCGCGCGCGCCGTCGACGGCGCTCGTGGGGCTCTCGATGCTGGGGAACCTCGACGGGACGTACGCGCACGGGGCGTACCCCGCGCTCGCGCTGCACACGCTGACGACGGGGAGCCGGCAGCGCGCGGGCGCGGCGCTGCTGTTCGGGTACACGTTCTGCGGGCGGCTGTGGCTGAGCCTCGGGCACGACGCGCACGGCTTTGCGGACGGCGCGGTCGAGCGGTGGTGGGCGGCGCTGCTGCGCGGCGTGGACGAGTTTCTGGTGGGCTAGGTGTGCGGGGGGTGGGTCTGACTTTTCGTTTCGTTTCGTTTTTTTTTTTTTTCTTTAGAACAGATCTGGCTTTGTGCGTGTGTGCATGTACGACGGACATTTTGTACAGACGATGCGGACTCTTTGCATATCTATGTTGGACACTGCTGCTGCGGACTTTCTCTCCTGCTTTCGATATGACTTTCAGCTTGCTTATTCTCGTACCGAGGTGTTGTTATTTTTTGTGTCGCTTAGATATGTTTGTATGTAGTTCTGTAAAACTGCTACTCGCTACTCTTTTTGCATGTGTTCCTCTTCGTCGGTCGTGCCCTTGGGAGGAGCGCGCCGTTTTTCCGTGGAGGTGGAGTATTTGCCCCTCCGTTATGAATCGTCTGTATTCGCGTTAGTCGTTCAGGATCGACAGTGGGGCCGGTTGTGTGCCAAAACAAGTAACATTGTATGTCTGACCGACGTCGAGGAGAGGAGAGAATATTGCATGTTCGTAGTTCCTGACGCTGTCTGGCACGGGGCGCGCAGGTCAGGATTCAGCTCCGTGTCGGCCGAAGAGGGCACGAGAGGCCGGTCGAAAACGAAAGTAGTGTCGCGTTTTTCGCGGACTTTGGTCAAAAGCACGTACATGTATTGAACAGCGCCCGCTGCCGGTACCGTTCCTGCAGCCGCTGCTGCTTGCAATACGATGATAATATGGATACTGGTTGCTACAGTTTATTACTTCGCCGGTCGCAAGATAGCTATTCAGCAACCACAGGGTTTAAAGTAAGTAATTTACCGATGTTACAAAGGTACAGGAGAGAGTGCATGGGGGCGACGCGATTCCGGCAAAGTCAGCGAAAAAGAGAACGTTGAACGTTGACTTCGGTTTCGGCCAGTCTCATGCAAGCAGTTGGTCCGGGTAATGGACCGGTTTTGAAAAATGCGTTCATCTAGCTGGAGGATAGTCTATGCATCGCAGACGCAGCTGCTCTCAATATCTTATGCACATGATGAATGTCCATGTTCTGTCTTTGTAGCAAGTACTTGTGGGCATAAACAGACAAGGATAAGCACAGCCTTTAAGCTACGAGCCCAACGGAAGACGTACTGCACGCCTGGCTTTAGCGCTGACTGTATTTTGTGCGAGGCGGAGTCGTCGAGCAGCGGACAGCCAACTATTTCCAGTCTTTCACGTATCAGGTCCCCTCCGAGGAACCTCCAAAGGAGCTCGTCGTCTAACGCGTTGCCTTCGAAGCGCGGCGTGCGGAGCGGCAGGTCGGTGCAGAAGGCACTCCCTGCCCCAACCCGCAACCTTGTCGTGTGCTTTGACGAGCACGTGTTCTATGGGACACTTTGTTGACACTTTGCGCAGTGCTCCATGACACGCATCCGACGCACGCCGAAATCTTGCAAAGTCAGAATTACAACGTGCGCTCGTTTCGTTTTCCAACCTGACCCGCGCCTGCCGTTATCTGCGAAAATAGCTGTAATGATCCGCCCAGCACCCTCTTCGCTTCTCCGGATTTTGTTTCTGTTCATCCGCGGAGTCAACGAGTTAAGTACAGTGTTGTGTCCAGCCAGCTGGATACTATTACTATTTTGTGTTTGTAAATGCAACTGCTTTTAGCATCTTATGCACATGAGGAATTCTATCTTTACCGTAAGTACTTGTGCTCGTGCTCAGACAAGGGTAAGCGCAGTCTTTCAGCAGGTTATATGTTTAACTGACGATATACTGCACGTCTGACTCCAGGGCTGACTGTATTTTGTGCAAGGCGAAGTCATCGAGCAGAGGACAGCCGAATATTTCCAATCTTTCAAGCGCCAAGTCTTTGTCCAAGAACCTCCAAACGAGCTCGTCGTCGAACGCGTTGCCTTCGAAGCGCAGCGTGCGGAGCGGCAGGTTGGTGCGGAAGGCACTCCTGCCCCATTCTGGAATTCTGTTGAGCACTTTGATGCTCATGTGCTCGATGGGACACTTTGAGCAGTGCTTCATGATATGGTCAATGAGCCGTGGCATAGTGTCGCCTTCGTTTTCGAAATGGAGAGTGAGATCTGTGAGTGCAGTGTACTCCTTCACTTTCTTATAGAAATAGCTATTCGCCAGCAATTCCTCCATGCCTCCGCCCCAGTCTTCTTCGAATATAACTTCGTAGGTAAGCTTCGTTATGTTCGGAGTGTGCAGAGACATCATGATCATTCCAACGCTGTTTTGAACATTCTCCCCATCATGCTCTTCACGTCCCCAGTTCTTGATCACGTCGAAACCCACATGCAGAGTCTCCAGTGCGGGCAATGTTACCGTAAGTTCGCGAGTAGGTTCATGGAAACGCTCGCAGTTGAACAGTTTTAGGTATTTCAGATTACGCAAGGTATCGAGGAAATCCAGTAGCATTTCCACGTCGAACGTTTCGTTAGTATCATCAGGGTCTTTGCCGTGGAAAAATAGGTCACAGGAGACGAGCGATGGTCCGAAGCAGCTCCGCGGAATAACATTTTTGACAATCAAATGCTTGAGATTGGGAATCTTCCACGTCGAGTAGAAATGTGCATCATCCTCTACCACGTTTTCCCGGTCTGGATCGTCTGCCCACATCAGCGAGAGCGTATGCAAAGAAGGTAAATCCATATCCAGACACGAGTCACGCAGCATCTTCAAGCATTCTGCGGCCTTTTCCGCGTCACATTCAAAGTTGAATGTCTGCCATCGCCTGGAATGAGGAAGAATATCTCGTATATAATCTGTGAAAAACCCTTTTGATTCATCCAGTAAAGATCGGATGGAAATGGTCAGCCCTGACGCTTTATTCCGTGCCAGGTAGAGATTGCGGTTCTCTGGGCGCTGGAAGTGCGAGAGCCGCCCCCACAAGGCCGGGGTGTTCAATGCGAGAGTACGAAAGCGATGGTTCACGCTTGATAGCCCATGCACAAAGACCCCCAGACCTCGATCGCAACTGGGTTCACCCGCGATTTCCAGGTCACATTTATGGAGTTCGTAAGAGAGCTCGAATATGTGCATAACCAGCTCATCGGGTAAGGACGCGACGCCCCGACCCCGCACGCCCGATATTAGCCATTTTTCAAGAAGGGACACCCCGCTTTGGACGAAGTCGTGGATCGAATTGAGCCCCTTCTGTGCGCTTTTCAGCATGCCGACAGTGTCCTGCACGTTCAGTATTTCTTGATAGCGAGAACTGGGCTCGAAGTATCGTCTCATGAATGGGCTGAGTAAGATGAAATAAGACCTGGTTAAGCGAAGGAATGTGAGAGTGCTTACCCGTTCACTGCCCATACGTCCGGATCGTTCCATAGGGGCACGTCCGATGCTGCCATTCTGTATGCTAAGAAGTTCGTTACAGCGTACATTGGTGCATAACCTAAGGACGCGTTGTCTGTGTGAGTCATGGTTAGACAAAGGAAATGTGATTTTTGGATGGATCTTGCAGTTTTAGGAAGAGTTGCAGAATTGACTTCTGAAAGGTGTTGGGAAAACTAATGACGTCTCCAGTCACCGGGAGAGCCTCAGTATAAGTGCTCGAGAGAACAAAAGAGCCTTACTATGGAAACGACTTACGGAGCCGATGATTAACGAGACAAAGAACGAGGAGCTCTCACAAACCGGCACAAAGAAAATGAAGGAGGAGTGGCTCATCAAGTCAACCGTACCTGCAACGACGCGTTGCAGGCACGCTTCGACTTGACCGACACGTAGTAATTAATTCGACTTGCGCGGGCGAGGAAAATAAGGTATTGCGTGCTCAGATAGAGTCTGCTCCTGCATGAAACGAGGGTTTTTTTAAATTGTAAGTTATCTCGGTCCTATGAACGGATCGGTTAGTGATAGTTTCTTCCGTATGTATGCTGGTTGGACGCCGTGGTAAGGATGTAACGACTGATGAATTCGGTGGTCTAAATGTGAAGTGTTCCGTTGACCTTCAAATTGCCATGCTGGAGCATAAATAAATACGGAAATAGACAGGTCGGAAGCAATCCTGTATCGGGCATGCGTAAGATGTCTTCAGTTCGCTCTTGTTGTGGTAAAAAATGGTCTGGAGGAAAGAAAAGTCGAACATACAATGTACACAACGCCCCGATGATGCTCACTTTCCTCCTTAAACTTGGATATCGGCGTTCTTGTCTGGTCATTACTGCAATAAATATCGTGGGAGTTTCATTACTCTTAACCTGTTGGGGTTCGGAAGAGTCCAAAGAGGAAGAGCAATTCGTCGCGTTCGAGCTCAGAACTAGAGAGGAAGGGAATAGATTTGGAGTGGTAAAGAAAAAGAAATAGGAGGTTTGAGCAACAATAGCACAGCTTGGCGTTTTCCCAGCTGATCACGAGAAAAGCGATGCACATGTAGTCTTAGCAGCGCCTCAGCTGCCGCAGCTCCTCATACTAAACGTCCACAACGTCTGCGACGTCCACTACTTTCTTTCACGCCGTTGCCGACAATGGGTCTTCGTCCAGCGACGCCGGGCTTCCTCGTGACGCTTATTGCGACTATTTTACTTGCCGTAGTCTCGTTCAATGTCCCTCTTCTTAAATCGGTCTACTTCCTCAAGGCCACGCTTACTGTCGAGAACGTCAACGGAACAATCACGTTAGGCACTTTGGGATACTGTTTAGAGTTGAGTAACAATGGGACGACTTGTACTAAACCAAGTGTTGGCTATGAATTCAGTACGTTTATTTATCCCATCTACGAACCCGATTTGTTCTGAAGACTTTTACCTTGAAGACCCCAACGAGCTGCTCGGCGACAGCATTTCTTTCGCTCAAATTCCGACTGTAGTTGTCAAGTGGATCACTTATGCCCTGTTCCTACATGTAATTGCGCTCTGCGCCGCAGCCTTGTCTGCTTTTTTCGGTCTACTTGCCCATGTCCGCGAGATGTCCATGACTTGTTTCTCCAGTTGCATCTCTGGCTTCGCAGCTGTCATCGCTCTTGTCGCCTTCATCTTCGACATCGTCCTTTTCTTCCTGGTCAAGGCGCGCATAAACAGTATCAACGGCGGGAGCGCCACAATCGGGAATGCCATCTGGCTCACGCTCGCCGCCTGGGTCCTCCTCTTCTTCAGCGGATGTGTCTACGCGTGCGGGCGCTGCTGCGCCAGTCGCCGCCCCCGCGGCCCTTCGGATACGGACAACTCATGGATGAACAGGTTCACAGGGCAGAACGCGAACAACGACTATCCGGAGCAGATGCGGCTCGAGGCCGTTAAGGCGGAAGCTGATCGCAAGGCGCGCCAAAAGAACGAAATAGGGCTCCCTGCGTTCCCTTCCGAAAATGAAGTCACGAAGCCACTCAATTCGAAGGCGCAGTATCTCGAAGAGAGCGACGATGAAGGCGCATCTCCGTATATGGACAATGGTGGTGTGGCGGGTCCTAGGCGGCAAGGGAGTGCCGCGCAGAGTGGGTACAGAGGCGGCTATGCGCAAGCTCCTCCAGGGACGAGTGCAATGGACGAGTATTATTCGCCCACTCGGACTGAGGCAAACATAGGATACCCTCCGAACCGCCAGTATGCTGGCAGCTCGAGATCGCCTCCACCGTCATCGCACACTCAGTCGTTGTACAGCACGGCACCGACTGCGGCAGCTACGCCAGCACCACCCACGCCTGCCCCTTATCCAAATGCCGCTGGACTGGGTGCGCATTCGCAGTATCCCAGCGCCCAGGAATATGGACACACCGCCGGCGGTACAACTTGTGAGAATGATCTTCTTGGTCGTAGAAAAACATAGACCTAACTTCGTTTTCTATAGATCACTCAGCAATCTCGTCCGACCATCAACAATACCCTTCTGCTTATTCTCAATATAACGATCCTTACTCACAACATGGTCAGCCCCAATCGGCATTCAACGCCGACACATACAATCAGACTGGGGCCATTGGCGTCGCCGTCCCATATGCTACCCCAACTCCGCCGCCCTTGCATTCAAGGTCGCCGCCGCCTCGTCAAGCAACGCAACCTTTCGCGGCCGATGCTCCGGCCTCGCAATACTATACGTCGCCGCAGGGCACCGCACCAGGTCAGCTAGCGCACGGCGACTACTACGGGTTCGGCGGCGCCCAGAGGTCGCCCGAGCGTAGCTACACGCTCGGCGGTGGGGGATATGGCGGGAACGTCGTGCCCGACAACTCTGCGGTGTATGGCGCACCGCACGGCTCGCCATCGCCCATGCCGGCGATTAACACGAACGTCGTTGCGCACCAGACGTCTACGTCGCCGGGTCCGATGGGCCCGCGAAGCCCTGCGGGGTACGGTGCGCCGACGTACGCGCCGCCGCAATCGCAATCGCAACATAGCCAGTCGTACGAGGATGGTCCGCCTGGGTACGAGGCGGGGCCAGCACAGCCGGCGGGGCAGTGGAATGCGAAGAGGTAGCTCAAATGGAGCCCAAACTATTTGAATAGCCTCGGACCTTGACGTTTTTATGACCGTTGCAGATGACAACTCCACGCCGTCTTTTACGTTGAGCGTATTGTAACTTATTTGTTATGGCGAGGTTATGGCGAGATTCAGTTGTGCAGTTCATCATGATACCATGGACAATTCGTTTTCGCGTATTTGTTTAGTTTTTCTTGCTACCAATGTATTATATTAGTTGCTGGGCATGTTGCCTAGTTGATTATCGGCCGAGTGCAACGGTATACGAAGCTCCTTTATCTAAGGGGGGAAAGTCTACCGCAAACTCTTTATAGTCTGTCCTGAATTCTTTATTCTTCATGCAATTAGAGAGATAATCTGAGACAATTGTATCTAGCGCACGGTTCTACCCCGCGTTCTCAGATTAAGCCTCCTCCTCAGTTCTGTAGAACCGTTAAGTAGAAGTGTGGAACTACCCACAAGATTGTTTATTTTTACTTCATAAGCATAACAAGACGACGTGCAATCGCGCAGGACTAACGTAAGACTAGGATGTATACGAGTATATGAAGACATCGCAGACACACCAGAACCTTTTCATTCTATACTGAATGCCTGACCAAACGACCGACACGAGGCTGTGACAACTTCCTTCGAATTAAATCCTTGAACTTCAGACTTGGTGGAAGGCACAGAATGCCATCATCCTGCTTTGAATCAAAACTCATCCTTCACTGTGCTCAGCCGACTTTGTTCGTCGCCTTTGCTCGTTGACACGGGCTTCGCGCCCGGCGGCGCATTAGTGAGCATCATCGCAAGGAAGTCGTGCACGATGTCGGCTGCAGCGATTCCAGTGATCTCGGCTGCACATCGTCTTGGTAAACTCACGCCGTCGAAGTAGGATATAAAGAGAACAGAGATGGCATACCATGGTCGTAGCTTGGAGCGACTTCCACGACGTCAGCACCGCTGGAAAATTGTCGTTAGTATTTTTGACGGGAGAGTGACAAACCGAAACATGAAACGTACACGAAATTCAAGCCCGCGAGACCTCGAAGTATGCGTTTCACCTCTCGTGTCGTCCAGCCGCCCGCTTCAGGCGTTCCAGCTACGAAGAGTAGAGAAGATAATAATCAATCCTTGGCAAATCAAAATCAGGCGAGTGTACTTACTCGCAGGAGCGAGTCCGGGATCTGAAAATTCGGTTAAATTATTTATTGGTCAGAGCGTCCTTTCTCCAAGCTGAGCAAAAGAAATTAAGGGCGGACCGATTACATCTATATCCAAGCTTCAAAAGCAGTCAATGTGTTTTTTATGGTGTAAAATGATTGAAAAAGAAGTACCTCAAGTAAACTGGAGTGTCTCCGACCCTCGCTCGGATCCGCTTGATGATCTCTGGTATCCCGAGGTCATCAATGTCGTCCGAGCTGATCACCTGGAAACCAACGGCATCATCGTTTTCGATGTCCCCAGGCCCCTTGAAAACATAAATTTGAATATCCTTAAATATCCCTCAAAATACGAGGACCGCACAACGTACGAACATCTTGCAGCGAATGCCCGCATGCACGCACTTGCTAGACATGAGCCCCTCTTCAGCGGCGAGGAAGAAGAAAGTGCCATGAGTGACGCGCGACTGCTCCGTCACCGAGCCCGGGTAGACCGCCCAGGTGTCGAGGTGTGCATCGAAGTGGATGACAGATATCGGTCCGTATACCTTATGTAGCGCGCGTAGGATAGGGAGTACAATTGTATGATCACCTCCCAGGCTTGCAGTGCACGGGAAACCGATGAGTACCCCGTAAAAAGGGAAAGGAGTGTAGACCGTTCACCTAATTAGACGCGGATGCTCCTTGCCGTCCAGCGCGATGGCCTTGGTGCCAACGCTGCCGAAGGAAGACACATTCGAGACCGGACGTGCCAGGAGCGTCGAGTAAGCGACTTCCATCTGGTCGACTGCCAGTGCGTTATCGAATGGGGAGATAGGCACCTGCAATTCCATGAGCGAAAATGTACATCAACTGCAGAATGCTAGACGAAGCGCGGCTCACGTCACCACAGTCGACAACCTTCGAGCCGAGCATATATGGATCGATGCCCCACGACAAAGTATACCCACGACCCTCCCTCTGCCTTCTCGCACCCGATCGGATTGCAAAGGGACCGAACCTTGCACCCGGGCGATAGGTCACACCAGTATCGAAAGGCATGCCAAGGATGGCAACGTCAAACAACGTCGCAGCCTATAGCTCGTCAATTTACTTCCAGATTTTATGGGTGAGAATCTGGTCGATTTACCTCGGTGTCCTCGAGACATCGCACGTATGTGAGATGGGAGAACGAGAGCGGGCCCGAAAATGCCTGGTCGATCTGTTTGCCGTACTTTTTCGTCCATTGCTCCGAGTCTTTTACTGCGAGGTCATCATGCTCGAAATACGCTTGACCGTGGTGGGCCTTCGCCGCTGTAGAGAGTAAAAAAAAAAGGATAAGTTGACTGAACATGGGAAAGATAAGGAGATACACACACTATCTGTGTTTTATACTTGCCCATACAACAGAAGCAAGAGAGCGAGTGAATGTATGCACCACGAGGTTTATCTAAGCTAGCCGCCCCTAAAGCGAATATCGATAACCCCCATTGCCCCGAGAAAAATTGCTTGCTCACCATCCCCTCCCCCGAGTCTCGTCGCGGCACCATCCCCTGTCTCGACTCCGACTCTATCCACCACTTGCTCTTAAGCACATAATTTTGCGCCCAGTGCGCCCTGCAATCCTCTCAGCCCTTTTTGTTTTTGTCTTCTAAAAAGCCTAGACACCATGGTGTATGTTCTTTTTCAGCATTTCTTCGCTGCTGATGGCACTGACCAATGCTCGACGACACCGACGATATGTGTAGTAACTTCACTACAGATCAGGTCCGTGAACTTATGGACAAGCCGACTAACATTCGTAACATGAGTGTTATCGCCCATGGTGAGTTTTACATTGCTGATCGTCTGAGGTGACTATATGCCTCTCTGACAACCTCCTTCTATGCGCATACAGTCGACCACGGAAAATCCACCCTCACGGACTCCTTAGTCTCCAAGGCTGGTATCATTGCCTCAGCCAAGGCGGGTGAGGTGCGTTTCACCGACACAAGGCAAGACGAAAAGGACCGTGGAATCACCATCAAATCCACTGCTATCTCGATGTACTTCGAGGTCTCCAAGGAGCATGTTGGCGCGATCAAGCAAAAGACCGAAGGTATGTTTGAATGGTTGCCGACATCTCGTTCTGCATCGTTGTCTCATTTCTGGCTTTTTCTCTCATTACAGGCCCCGAGTTCTTGATCAATCTGATTGACTCGCCTGGACACGTCGACTTCTCGTCTGAGGTCACGGCCGCTCTCCGTGTCACTGATGGTGCGCTCGTCGTCGTCGACTGTATCGAAGGTGTCTGCGTCCAGACAGAGACCGTACTGCGCCAGTCGCTGGCTGAGCGTATCAAGCCTGTTCTTGTCATCAACAAGGTCGATCGTGCCCTCCTCGAGCTCCAGGTCAACAAGGAAGATCTTTTCCAAACCTTCTCGCGTACCATCGAGTCGGTGAACGTTGTCATTTCCACCTACCACGATCCCGTGCTCGGTGATGTTCAGGTCTACCCCGACCAGGGTACCGTTGCCTTTGGTTCAGGTCTTCACGGATGGGGCTTCACTCTCCGCCAATTTGCGGTCCGCTATGCGAAGAAGTTCGGTGTCGACATGGACAAGATGATGGCCAAGCTCTGGGGTGACAATTTTTTTAACCCTGCAACGAAGAAATGGTCGACCAAGTCGACTGATGCTGATGGCAAACCGCTCGATCGTGCCTTTAATATGTTTGTGCTCGACCCGATCTACAAGATATTCGATGCCGTCATGAACTTCAGGAAAGAGGAGGTCTTCACCATGCTTCAGAAACTCGACGTCGACCTCAAAAGCGATGAGAAGGATCTCGAGGGCAAGGCACTCCTCAAGGTCTGCATGCGCAAGTTCCTCCCCGCCGGTGAGGCCATGTTGGAGATGATCGTCATCAATCTCCCCTCCCCCGCTACGGCTCAGCGCTACCGTTGTGAGACTCTCTACGAGGGCCCGATGGACGATGAGTCTGCCATTGGTATTCGTGACTGTAACCCGAAAGGCCCTCTGGTCCTCTACGTTTCGAAGATGGTGCCGACCTCTGATAAGGGTCGCTTCTACGCCTTCGGTCGTGTCTTCTCTGGTACTGTTCGTTCTGGTCCCAAGTATCGTATTCAAGGCCCGAACTACCTGCCGGGAAAGAAGGACGATCTCTTTATCAAATCGGTTCAGCGCACGGTTCTCATGATGGGTAGCTACATCGAGCCCATTGAGGACTGTCCTGCCGGCAACATCATCGGTCTCGTGGGTGTTGACCAGTTCCTGCTCAAGAGTGGTACAATTACTTCGAGTGAAACGGCGCACAACATGAAGGTTATGAAGTTCTCTGTGTCGCCCGTTGTTCAGATCGCCGTCGAGGTTAAGAACGCCGCTGACCTTCCCAAGCTTGTCGAAGGTCTCAAGCGTCTCTCGAAGTCCGACCCGTGCGTGCAGGCATGGATTAACGAGAATGGTGAGCATATTGTCGCCGGTGCCGGTGAGTTGCACCTCGAGATTTGCCTAAAGGACCTCGAGGAGGACCACGCTGGTGTTCCGCTTAGGAGGTCCGACCCCGTTGTCCCTTACCGTGAAACCGTCAAGGCGGAATCCACGATCGTCGCGCTCTCGAAGTCGCAAAATAAGCACAATCGTCTGTATGTCAAGGCGCTGCCCATCGATGATGAGCTGTCGAAGGCGATCGAGGACGGCAAAATAGCCGCACGTGACGACTTCAAGGCACGTGCACGTATCCTCGCGGATGAGTACGGTTGGGACGTCACGGACGCCCGCAAGATCTGGTGTTTCGGCCCGGAGACTACTGGCCCGAACTTGCTCGTTGATGTCACCAAGGGTGTGCAGTATCTCAACGAAATCAAGGACTCGTGTGTTGCCGGTTTCCAATGGGCGACCAAGGAAGGTGTCTGCGCAGAGGAGAACATGCGTGGTGTTCGGTTCAACATCCTCGATGTAACGGTAAATATTTGTCATCGCCTTTCCACTTTTTCATCGGATACTTATGGTGGTTTACCAGCTCCACGCCGATGCTATCCACCGTGGTGGTGGGCAGGTCATCCCGACCACCCGCCGTGTGTGTTACGCCGCATGCTTGCTCGCAACGCCGGGTCTCCAGGAGCCCGTGTACCTCGGTACGTTACCTTTTTTATTACTTCTCTTCATCTCTTATGATAGTTACTCCTATCTACAGTTGAGATTCAGTGCCCCGAGAACGCGATCGGTGGTATCTACAGCACGTTGAACAGGCGTCGTGGCCAGGTCTTGTCGGAAGAACGGCGCGCAGGCACACCAATGTTCACAGTCAAGGCGTACCTGCCCGTCAACGAGTCATTCGGTTTCAATGCCGATCTGCGCAAGAACACTCAGGGCCAAGCCTTCCCGCAGTCCGTGTTCGACCATTGGGAAATCATGAACGGCTGTATGTTCTCTTCTACTTCTTATATGTTTGAAATCATTGTTACTCACTATCTTTTCTTCCAGCTCCTCTGGACAAGGGCGGCAAGCTCGAGGAGCTCGTGAGGAGCATTCGTATCCGCAAGGGGCTCAAGCCGGATATCCCTTCCCTCGACACCTACTACGACAAGCTGTAATTGGCCTTACCGCGTCCAGCGTCTTACGATTTCCGGGAAGAAGACCATATTGTTGTCCGCCGCAGTCCAAGCAAGATCCATTTCCCTTGTATTTTGTTGTTGTTTCAACCATACAATCCCCGTCAGCAATAGCTAAAACGAAAGTATGATTTGTAATTGTTCTAAGATGACAACAATGTTGTACTATTTGTGCTTTCCGTTGTAAAGTTGTCGCACAAATTTGAAGGTATCGGAGTCTGAGTCTGAATCAGTGCCAATGGGAACCATTCTCGATTTTGCGGTTCCGTAAATGTCTTGAAGCGGGCTGTCAAAATTCAACTTGACTCGAAGATCTCGGATCCGTGAATGTTATGAGTACATAGTTAGTATATAATAAAGAACTAACTACTGACAGAATCTCTGCTCTCTGATTCTTCTTCGCATCTTATTTCAGCATATATACATATGTATATACACCCACCATCTCCAACAATCAAGACATTTCAGTGATTCCCTTCCAAGCAATGTCCCTCAACGCGCGCTCCCTAGACTCTGAACTCGACCTTTCCGACCCCAGTGACGTCCTCGCGTACCTCGCAGACACTCCCTTCGCAAGCACGCGTGCGGAACGGCTGTCTGGAGGGAACGCAAACTTCATATTCCGTTTGTACCTTGCGACACCGTTCGAGGGCAAGGCGACGCTCGTGCTGAAACACACAAAGCCATGGATAGCGATGGATAAAACTTTCAAATTCGCCGTAGAGCGTCAGGTGAGAGGAATTTTGCTTTGATATTGTACCAATTCTTGAAGGAAATATATCGTATCTATTTTCTTGGTTGAAGGATTTCGAAGCCGAATGCCTGAAGCACGTCAAAGCTATCCTACCCATCGACGCACTTGCGACCGTGCCCGCACTGCACCGTCACGACTCCGTTGCGCGCGTGCTCATCATGGACGATTGTGGGCTCCGTGCGCGCACGCTCAAGGACCTCCTGCGTGATGTTAGCGCACCACTTTCCGAGAGCGCCGCGCTTACCATCGGAGACGCGCTTGGCACGTTCCTGGCCACAGTGCACACGCGCGGAAGTGCAGACCACGCGCTTCTCGACGCGGTGGGAGCGAACGAGGAGGGGAAGAACGTGAGCGCCTGGGTGACGTACGGGCAGGTCGTCGAGACGCTCAAAGGCGAGGGCAAGAGCGCAGGTAAGGTCGACCCGCCACTCATGAACGCGGCCGAGCTTTCTGAGGAGGATGTCGCGGATATCGGAATGCTCGCCGCCTCGACGGCACAGGCGATCCGCGACGCGCAGGCGACGTTCACGATGGGCGACTTTTGGACGGGAAACATTGTTGTATGTCTGGACAACGATGGCCAGCGCGTTGAGCGCATCTTCGTCATTGATTGGGAGATGGCAAAGCCTGGTCTTCCGTTCCTCGATTATGCCCAATTCACAGCAGAAATGCATACATTGGGCCGGTTCTATTCGCACTCGACTGAGAGAGTGGACGGAGCGCTAAAAGCATACGCAGCAGCGTATAGGAACGCCGCTCAAGTCGACGAGGAGTACGTGCGAGGCGCGGCGGCGCATCTGGGGGTGCATTTAGTCGTATGGACACCAAGAGCGGGATGGGAACCAAAGGAGAAGACGAGGGAGGTCGCGAAGGAGGGAGCTGAGTATCTATTGAGAAGTAAACGAGGGGATATGGATTGGCTGAAAACTTCTGTCGTCGGGGATCTATTCATCAAACCTGATGCAAACAATTAAAGATATCCGGAATCACGGGTGTCATCGAGAATATACAAATTTGGAGTTTAACGGAAATATGAAGCTCCATCATCGGTTGTAGAGGGCTCGCGACCTCCTCAAAGGTACAATCTCCCATGCCCTCCTCTTCCTAGTTGCCTCAGTCGGGTTCTCACCCTCACTCACGGCTACCACACGCACTCTGCGCATCAGTTCAGGCGAGTCATCCGCCTCCTCCTCCGCTCCCCTATCTTCTTCGAGAACCTCGTCTTCGCGCAAATCAATATCACTATTATAGACTTCCTGGATAGTAGCCTTAGGCCCACCGCCGAACATGGAAGTAAGTGGTGAGAGCGGATTGACGATGGCGGTGGTGAAAACGTCGGACGCGTTCTCAAAAACACTTCGAGGTTTGCGGAGGGGCACGGAGGAGAGCAAGTAAGACTTCTGGCGCCAGGTAGCAGAAGGAGGGGAGTTTTGCTCGAGAGGAGGATAGGAAGGGTCGCATTGGAAGCGGACAAGAATCTCTTTAGACGACGAAGAGTACCAGAATTGTGGAAGTGGATGAGAGAAGGCGTTCGGATAGGGATAGGACATTGGTCGCCTGTGCCGCAAAATGAGGCGCCCGCCTGATGAGACGCCTTTCTTGAGCGTCACCATTATCCACTACTATAGGAGCTGTATACAAATACCTTCGATATCAATAGCGTGGCCAGATTGTCTTGAGCACAGAGCTCCCGACGTGTCGATGAAGAAAACCTGTCCAAATCAATGTTATAATTCTCGGACCTCGGTATTCTCGGGACTGGACCCACTTGATTGTCTGCCTCTAATTTCCGGAACCCTTTCCTTGCAGGATGAGTCACTCCACATTAATCTGATGGAGAATTTGCGACCCACCATCTACTAAAGATGATTCCTTCTCTGGCCATAATATTATTTCTGCGCTATCCTCGACGTCATCTTGCTCGACATCCAGTAGTTTCCCGGTTGCAAGAGATCTGATGACAAAATAGCCAGGAGGAAAGCCATAGTTTGTTTCTGCTGCAGCAGAAAAGATTGAAGGGGTGTATGGAGGTGGGTCCGGTGGGTTCGACGACGGCGGCGGGCTCGACTCGGAGTTCATGGCAGTGATAAAGCAAGCAGTGCGCCGATCACTGCACACGCGTGCCGACCTATTGACGTCGTCGGCATTCGGCGCATTAGTGAGCTCTTGCTAATCGAGGTGCGAACGGCTTGTTTCTGCTCTCTCACATCCTTGCCAGCTATCGACATGGAACACAACTGGCAGGTCAACGAAGAAGCCTACGATGTCGACGACGGAGATGAAGCCTACGAAGGTATGGACGCATATGTTGACGGTACCGGTGCAGGGGCTGTTCTCTTCAGTAGTAGTGGAAGACGTGGTATCAACGATGGTGATGTTGACGACGACGGGGACAACTTTGAACAAGAAGACGAGGAAGATGATGATATACAAGATACTGAGTACGATGCAGAGAATGCCTTAGAGGCCCTACAAGAAGTGGATAGCCAGAGTCTACACAGTGCGTATCTCATAATCAAGGCGTGTCAATCTTCGATGTGACGAACGTATTATCTCCTCCTCTAAATTAGTGAATCCACAAGAACCACTGGACATATCGGTAGTCGACGGTTCTGAAAGACTCGCCGTACTTGAACGCTTTCTCGCTTTAGTTCGTACAAGTATGCCAGGCGTCAACTCTTTTTCTGTTCCTTTAGGAACCCCCAGCCGAGAGGATGTAGAAGAGGATCCACAGTCGAGGTTATCAAGAGGAGAGCGAATGTCCCGCGTGAATGAATGGTGGAAGAAACCACATAGAGAACCGCAGCCAGCTGGCGTCCAGCTTCTGATGAGCGGCGAGTTCGGACGCGTTGGGCCCAAATTGCGCAGTCGGGGAGTGGGAAACCGAAGTCTGGCTAAACTGGTGAAAGAAAGGGTAGCGGGCCCTGGAAGAATACCGAAGGAGGACTTCTGCGAGGCAAGTAGTCAACATTTTTTGTCTCGGCATCAGTACTCTTGTAAGAAGCTAATCAAAGTATGCACGTAGACCCTCGTTCCGAACTCAGCAGGATCGGTAGTCGCATCTTATCCTGCGAATGTTTACTGTGGCCAATTTTCCGCTGGTATTACAAAACTTACGGATACTATTCGAAATGGCTAAACTTAATGGTCATTTAGACTCGTCGTTTTACTACGTCTGTTGCAAAGGTGTGTATATTTCTGTTTCTGAGACCCTATCTAACATAAACCCGATTAATGACAACTTATGTAGACTTTAATCTTCATATCTATGATATGACTGCTCCTCGAATGCAAGGGAAGCATCCGAGCCTTCTTCATTACGATAGCAGCAGTGGTCACCAAACGACGATGAAAGTTCATAAGAGTGTGAAAGGTATCCCAGAAGGATGGACGATCACTGACTCTCACCTAAGCCCTGACAACCAGAGGTACGGAGTTTCCCCGGTTTCTATCCCTTTTCGCGTTTAATGATCCTTTGTAGAATGATTTATTCAGCAATGGTATAAGCCTATTTTTGTCATGAGTGTTTGAAAAGTCGTGCTTATAGTGGGTAAAGAACTCGACTGTGTACATGACGAAAACATTGGAGTACGATTCGACTCAAGTCCCTATCAACTTTTCCGACTCAAGGAATCCAAGAAGTCGAGGTCACACCTGGGGTTGGGACGATGACAGCTTCTGTATCTGGAGTTGCCGGTTTTCGGCTGATGGCAACGAGGTGCACGACCTGCCTATTTTATCAACTTGCAAATTGATTAATATACCGTAATTATAAGGTTATTGCCGGAGGAAGAGGGAAGATTTTTGGTAAATTCTCCTGTTCCTTTTAGACAGGATTGGACTTATACGAATTCTGTAGTGTATGACTTGTTGGAAGGAGAGACGAACTGTCAAGATATCGGCACACCGAAGACGACGTCAATAGCTGTCTGCGGGCAGACTCTGGGAGCAACGTGCTGATAAGCGCTTCGGACGACACGTTTTGAAAGTTTGGTAAGTAATAATCCATATACTTATTTGAAGTCTAGCATTGACTCTTATTCATTCATCAGGGATAGACGGTCGCTTGGATCGTCGACTCGACCGTCAGGTGTGCTTATCGGACACACGGAGGGTATTTACAAATGTCTCGGCAAAGGGAGATGGCGCTACGTCATCTCGAATGGCAAAGACCAGGCGCTCCGTCTATGGGACTGCGCATGATGCGCTCGAATTCAGAGTATGAAGCTGTGAAAGATAAATTCTACGGGTTGAACAACTTTGATTATCGGTGGGTCGACCCTTGCTTCGGTTTCCTTGCATGTATTCAACTCATTTGGATATCCTATAGGTATTCTGATGACAGGAAGCAAAGAAAGCCTGCACATCCCAAAGATTGTAGCGTTATGACCTATCGAGGACATACGGTCATGCGTACCCTTATCCGATGTCATTTCAGTCCTATAGAGTCAACGGGCTCCTCGTATATTTACTCTGGCTCTAGCGATGGGCGAGTACATGTATGTGTTGAATTTAGTTATCACGCACATGACTGTTCTTGAACATTCGACGCAGATTTGGTCTCTCGACGGCAGAGTCGTACAAGTGCTTGACCGCTCCAAGACGCTCCCAATCAGCTTCGACCCGTCAGCGCCAGAACTAGCAGACACACATGAGCGGCGCGGCGGGGGCTTCTGCGTTCGCGACGTAGCCTGGCACTCGCGCGAACCTGTCATACTCAGTGCGGCGTGGCATGCGCAAGGGAGCAGTACGGTAGCGCGTCACGAATGGAAAGGCCTATCAAAGATGGGTGGCCGTTTGGAGGACTGGGTGGGGAAACGTGACGCGGAAGCCCAGGAAGCGCGGAGGTCTCGAGCCGGCGAGCGCACGCCGTTAAGACGCTCTGTAACGATCATTCCTGGAGCATACTTCAATTCCGATAGCGACGACGACGACGATGACGGGGAATATATTCCTGGGAACAGTGATTAAATTTGTATGTTTAGATATATTTTCTCCCCCTTGTTGTACCATGTACCGATCGCTGCTTTTCCCATTTATTTGTGCGTGGATTGTCTAACGGCTAATCTCAAATTAAGGGTAAACGTGGAATTGTCAATGCTCATGAAGATTAACGTTCACTTTACACAACTGTTCT
>JAJOHG010000193.1:0-48196 GCA_021029095.1 Phellopilus nigrolimitatus
AATCAAAAGCCAATTTATTCCTTGAATAGATCTAATATACAGAACAGTCTTAACGAATGTACGTACAAGAGTTGCTAAGCCTGTCACAACCATCATCTCCATCTCGGAAGTTATTTTTGAGCGGGCGCCTCGATGGCGGGAATGTGACCAGTGACGGCACGAATTGAACGAAGAGGAATTTCACTCGTTTCGGAGTCCTCGTCGACTTTGACGAGAGCATCTTCGCTTGTGGATGGGGGCTCGCAGGAGCGTCGAGAAGGGCAACTGTTTCGATAAATTAGCCGAAAGACTCGCTACCCTCCTTTATTTTATTTTGAAGAAGTAGAAACATAAAATAATAACACTCACCTAACTCGGCAACACTCAAGGCCGCTTTCGCGATTGCTCTCTCCTTCTCACCCTCGACACCCAGGTTCAGTATCAGATCTTCTGACACCTTCCGATCCGACGACATAGTTATCCTTCCAAGACTCTCGCTTTTCTTCGCCTTCTTCTCCTGTCCATTTATCGCTGAGTCCGTGCTCTCACTAGCAGACACGCGTGCGAGCTCGGCTATCTGGCCCTCGAGGCGGCGCGCGACGACAACAAAGCGTGCTGCGCGGCGGAGAGCGTCGGCAGCGCATTGGAGACGTGCGAGACGCGTCGCGTGTCCTCCAAGAGCGGTGCACGGCGTGCGGACCTTCGTACGTAGTCTGTGTTATTCGTGGAGTGGCCATGTGAGCGAGATGCATGCAGATGGAGCGAAAGGTGCGATCCGTAAAAGATATGGGTATTTTTATAGTTTGGGAGTAAACCCAGGTGGAGCGGAAAGAAGAGGAAAACACGACCAGCGAAGATGTGCGGATTTTGTGACAGGAAGACAAAACAGGCCGGAGGAATCGCCGGGGATTCCAGATATGAGATAGCCCAGAAGATATCGAGGATAGGCGGGACATGCGAGACCATTCGGGGTATGTCGAGGGTCATTTCGTCAGTTTTTGGACAAAGAACCAAGTACAGAAGTGGAAGCCGGGCGCCGCGGCGTCGATTGGATTGACGCCGTTTTGTAAATACGAAACGTCAAGACAAGTGTTCAAATGCACAGCATGCCAGGAAATAACGGTGGCGTTTATAAAGCGGCGAGAAATCAGGTAGAGAATCAGAGATCAGTTAAGCATTTCTACTTTACTCAGAAACAAAATAGCAACGCACTTGTCTTGAGAAGCCGTCACCTCATCCAGGCCTGACCGCACCGTCCGCAACTTCTCTTGAAGTGCACCCACGCCTGCAGCCTGGACAAGCAATGCTTCATGATTGGAGGTTACCTACGGGGCATCGGGACGGTTTATCATGGGTTCCCGGAGATTAAGAGATAGATGGCAACGAATGAGGAACACGCGTGTAGTAGGATAGGATAGCGAGGATTGAGTTATGAGCGCAGTTGAAAGAGCGCATCGTTTCGATAGGCAAGAAGTAAAGACCGCAGATTTCACAGAAATAAGGCAAATTAGAGAACGACGTGTAACACAGAAGGCGACGCACCACGTTCTTCAGTTGCTTGGAGACATCGTCGATGCCCACTGTCAACTTCGAAATGGCAACAGAGATATCCTCTTTTGCGGGTTCACTCAAGGAAGATAACGCTGAAGCCTGCTTCGATATTTTAACTCCTGAAGGACGAGCATCTCCTGACGATGAGGGTTGCGGCGGGGGGAAGGGCTCGCCGGCGAGGATGGCATTCGCGTATTCATTTGCGTCAAAATTAGGAGCAGCGAACGCGATATAGAGGGAGTCTGGACGCGTCATTCAGTTTTGAATGTAGCTAAATACGGCTGAAAGACTGACCCGACATTTTGAAGACCAGTACGAATCATTAGAAGGTCGTGGACGATGAACAAGTTACTTTCGACAGCGTCGAGAACCTTTCTTCCATACAAGGGAATATTTCCCAGGGTCAAGCTAATGTCCAAACTCGGCAAGGATTTTCGCATTTCAATGTTTTCGACACGCGCCCGAAGGCTGTTCTAGCAGACTAAAGACTTCTTTCGCTTTCTCCGCCATGGTCAGAGGACACGTTTACGAAGAACGGAACTTGACTTTGCATGACGTCGGCGCAAGCCGGCACAGCGTTTGTATTGGAATTGCCTGCGTGTATGCGCATTCACTCAGCCACTCAGTTATACTATACCCGGTCGCCCCTTTATAAACCTCAGAACTTCATATCCAATCTATATCTCTCCTGATGGCCTACTACGATGCCTACCGCAGCGCACCTGGTTGGGGTACATCTAACTATCAGTTCGTGACCCCCCAGGCCCCCTCCTACCAGCCACAGCCCAACTGGGGCGGCCTCGATTACTACCGAGCGCACAACGGCCAGGCAGATCCGTGAGTCTTCATCTTCCGGATGCTCGTTCCGCAGATCGCTCACTACCGCCTTTTTTTCCCTGTTTCCCGATCACAGTACCATCTACGACTATGCATATAACAAGGTGCACAATCACCCCAACATGGGCGTCGGCATCGAGGAGGCGCGCCATTGGCACCGTCGCGCGTACGGCGGGCTCGTGCGTATGGTCATTCTTCTCCGTTTCATTCTTCGGAACAGGGAAATTTTGGTCAAGTACCAGCTGACTCTTGTCTGCAGGGCGATATCATGCGCATGCTCCCAAACGACATCGGCTCGGCGGCCGCGTACGAGATCTGGCGGAACTGGAAGCACAACTACGGCGTGTATGGCCAACCTCTGGCCGGCGATCGCGAACGGCAGCGTGAGGCTATCATCGGATTAGCAGTCGGGGAAGGTAAGCCTATCTCCCCCTTTTGTTTCCGCAAGCCATCTGACCCCCTATTTTCTGGAATTTTAATTAGCGACGCGCCTCTGGCAGTATACCGGGCGCCCCGCTGACACATACGGGCGCCTCGAAGCCGTCGAGGCAGCCGCAGCTGCCGCGTCTCGCATCCTCACCCAATCATGGGTGCTCGAGGGCGGTGGATACGATGGGTACGACGGGCGCCTCTCGCGGCGCGCCTCTGCCACGTCCCTGCGCGCGCCCACTCTTGGCAGCGCCCAATCGCTCTCCCGCGGCCGCTCACACTCCCGCTCTCGCATCGCGTCACCCGTCCGCTCGCGCCCCGCGTCACCCTTCGGCGGATATGTGGATCCTGGGTATGCTGGCGCTGGCGGATACGCTGGTGCTGGCGGATACGCAGGCTCTGGTGGGTATGCAGGCTCCAATGGATACGCAGGCTCTGCCGGCTACGGGGGCTCCCCATACGGCGACACGCTCGGCGCGTATGACAGCGGCGCTGGCGGTGCGGTGAACTTGGGACGCCGCCGCTCGTTCTCGGGCGCGACAAACGCGTACTCGCCGGGCGGCGTTGCGCAGCCTGCCGTGCAGTACGGTACGCCGATGGCAGGAGGGTACGGCACATACAATGCAGGCGGAGGCGGCAGCCCGTACGCAGGGGGCTACGCCGCGCAGCCTTTGTCGCCGACATACGGCACCCAGCCGCAACAGGTGACGATTATCCAGACGCCTTCGGGCTCGCACCGCCACCGCTCGCGTTCGCGCCATCGTCTATTCAGCAAGTCTAAGCGCCATAGGAGTAGCTCTAGACATGCAGAAGGCAGCGGTACGTACTACGTTCAGAGGTAGCCGGGCACCGATCGTCGCGGATCGTCACCCGCCTTCGCGCCGAGAGGCAGACCTCATTCCGTCATCTTCTTTTGACAACACCATACTGCTGATCGAAACACGACGATCTTCCTCCGCAAAAAGAAAAAAAAAATCACATCCTTTCTTGTTGTATTTGTATCATCGACCTGCCTATTCTGATTTTTGATTGTTAGTACGCATGTCTATTTGTCATACCCTACCTAACACTGCGGATGTACGAGAGCTTGAAGTGATCTTAGATTTCCATCCCTGTAGTAAAAAACAATGCAGAAACTTTTTCTGGTGTTGAAAAATACAATTGCGTCAGTGGAGTTATATAGCAGCAGCAATACATCTATGCAGAAAAATACGACAGAATCAATTCTTTCATACAGGAAAAGGTGAACAGCTTGGCAGCAGATTATCCACACCTCAGTGAAATGCAACACAGAAACAACCAGCTGACCCCATACACAGACCCCTCACACCTTGAGCGCCTTGATGTTGCGGCCCATCGTGATGGCGACCCACTCGCCGGGCGCTGTGGAGTGGCCCGAGGCCATCGTCATCCCCGCGATCTGCGGGCTCCAGCACAGGTTGCTGATCTCCGCGGGCGCGGTGTACGCGAGCACGGGGTCCGCCAGCACCTTCGCCTTTTTCGAGGACGTCGTGGACGAGGCGGACGCGCTGGGCGAGGCGCCCGATGCAGGGGCGCTTCCGCGCGGGGAGTTCGGCACGTGCGCCTGCTGCGAGAGCGAGCTCGACGGCGGGCGCACGGGCTGCTGAGTGATGTCCCAGAGGAGAAGCTGGCAGTCGTCCGCTATTTAAAAAACATAAAAACATAAAAAACAGCTAAGCTCAAAGAAAGCGAGTATCGCCTACCTGCAGTAGCCAGCAGTGGCTGGTCCGCGGAGCCCCACCCGAGCGCGTTGATCGGCGCCCTGTGCGCCTTCAGCTCGAGCACCGGCTGGCCGGGGCTCCGCATGTCCAGAATCTGCACGTCGTTGTTGTCGATATGGAACGTGCTCATGTAGTTCGCGTCCGCGGGGTTGAACGCGATGCGCAGCAGCGGCGCGGTCGCCGGGCGGCCCGCGGCGGCGGCGCTCACGGCAGCGGCGCTCTGCGGCTTCGGCGTCGGCGTCTCGTAGAGGATCGTCGAGTGCTCGAGCGAGCGCAGGTCGAACGCGCGCAGCGAGCCGTCCGCGCCGACGGAGACGAAGATGTCCGTCGAGCCGGGCAGCCACGCGACGTCGTACACCTCGCGGTCGTGCGCGATGAGCTGCGTGACCGCGCTCGCGGTCTCGATGTTCCACACCGTGCACGTCGTGTCGATCGAGCTCGTCACGATCATCGACGGCGTCTTTTCGTTCCACGAGAAGTTCGTGATCGGCGCGCCCGTGTTCCCGGGCTGCTGCACCTTGGACTGGCAACCGAGTCATTCCGCCCTTTAAGTTAACGACTTCAGAAGAACAAACTCGATGCGACGCACCCCAGACAGCGTGCTCTTCAGTGTAAGCCTGTGCCCTCCGCCCGCCTGCTTGACGCCCACATACCCCCCGCCCTGCGCGCCCGCGCCATCGCCCGCATACTCCCACACGCGCAGCGCGTCGCCCGAGGTCGCCAGCAGCTCCGCGCCGCCGCCCATGCCCGCGGCGGCAGCCGCGGCGGGCTGCCACTGCACGCTCGTCGCGGGGTACCCGTGGTGCGCCTCGACGAGCGTGACAAAGTCCGCGTGCTGCGCGTAGTCGTAGTCGTCCTCGACGAGCACGCGCTCGTCCTGCAGGCCGACGACCGCGAGCCGGTTGCGCGCGTCCTCCGTGAACGAGCCGAGCGCGAGGCGGAAGGCCGAGCGGGGGCGTGCGTGCTGCCCAGGCGCGGGCGTCTTGCACCAGTCGAGTGCGTAGACGGGCCCTACGGCGTGTGAGTTAGATCAGCGACAATACAGCGCAGAGAATGGCAGGCCGTACAAGGGGCCTCGTAGTTGAGCAGAGATGTCTGCGTCATCTCATGAGTCGGCCGTCGTGGCCGTCGATGTTGAGCTTGTCGTCCTTTCAAGCCTATCGTCAGGTCGTGTGAATTCCCTTTTCGGCTATACTCCAGACTCGTTTCAACGACGAAGTCGTCGATTCCTTGCAACGCTCTTCACGATAATTGATAGCCATCGTTAACAAAGCCACATAAATTCATGACCGTTCTAATATAGAACGATCGTAATACTAACGATACATTATTACAAGAAATTTGTATAGAAAAGCACAAACAACAGGAATTCGTTCCGACTCGTAGGCCGTCTTTTCACGATCCGCATTCGAAATCCTCGTCAGAAATAAAAGTGCAACAACACAACATTAATCCACAGCACAGATCGCCCTACCCGGAAACGAAAGAAACGGGGGAGAAGAACGCGAAAGTGGAAAGGGCGCTCATGCAGCCGCCGCGCCCGTCGGCGCATAGGTCTTGGCGCCCTCATGGTGGTACAGCGGCTCCATCGGCTCGACGTTCATGCGGAAAATATACTTCTTGATATTGTGCGGCAACGCGCGCAGCTGGTATGCAGAGTGTTTACGCGTCGACACGGAAAAGACAGAGTCGAGTTCCTCAAGTGAAAGTGCCTTTGTCTCTGGCATGAAGAGCAAAACGGCGACGAAGCCGAAGACGCTGGAGAATAGATGTTTAAGTAAGGAAAAGCTGAAGCGCAGGCATTCGAGTTCACTCACTTCCACGCTGCATACCACCCGAAGGCACCTTGCGGCTGGAAAGCACCAAGCAGCCGCGGAAAGGTGATCGAAATAATGAAGTTGAAAAACCAAAGCGTCGCCGTCGCAAAAGACATGCCGATATCACGAATATATAGAGGGAATGCCTCGGCCGAGTACTGGATCGAAATGGTGAGTACAGGTCTTCCGCGAGGTAGTTAGTTACTCACGGTAAAGGGCACCGGTCCTGCGCCAGGGGAATATGCCATGGTGAAGAGATAGATTCCGAGAGCAACGACACCGACATGTGCCGGATTCGACTGCGGAATCCAGAACGCGAAGCCCGTCATGAGCAGGAACACGGACATTAATGGGAAAGTCGTTAAAAGAAGGTTCCGACGTCCGAACGTGTCGATGGTCTTCACGGCAGGGAAAGAGAAAAAGAAGTTGACTAAATAAAATACGTTGTTTAGAGGGCTTAATATTGCATAACAGAACGCGAATACGCACTGGCACCGAAACCGAAACTAGCCAAAAACGCCTGCGTGTCGCTGAAGCTGGCTTGCTTGAAGACATTTGTCGAGTAATATGCGATGACATTTATACCACAGAATTGCTGCATAAACATGACGATCCAGGAGGCAAGAGTTGCACGCCGATTACGGGGGATCGTGAACAGTTCGATATAGCGATTATTTCCACGGACAATAGACTCCTCCACCTGAAGAAGAATATGGATATCTGTTTGAAACCCCGATAATTAAATAAAGAAATAAAGGAGCTCGCATGAGTGAGACTGCTTACAATAGAGATCACGCGCAGCTTGTATGGGGTGCGGGCGCAGACGCGCGAGACTTTCGTAAGCCTTGTCGTATCTTCCCTTACCCATTAGCCAGCGAGGACTCTCCGGGCAGAAGAGCACTACAGCCATAACAACTAAAGCAGGCATGCCTGCACTCGCGAGCATGAGACGCCAGTTGAGACCAGTGATGTGTGGTTTGTTTGGGACCTTCAAGAATATGAGATCGGACGCAAAACCAAGCATGATACCGAAAGCAGCTGCATGGAAAGTTACAATCAGAAAACTAATCGTGCGTATACTTCAAAGCTCGGGCTTACTCCACATCTGCCACATCATGACGAGTGCTCCTCGAATCGGTGGCGGCGCGCATTCAGCTGCATAAACGGGCACCGTAGCCGACTTGGGACCAATACCCAGCCCAAGGACGAAGCGGGCAATCTAGAAGGGGAAAAAGGTCAAGACACCCTACAGTGCTCTCAAACGCGGAATCGGCGCTTACAAAGAGGTGAGGCCAAGAATTCGTGACGCCTTGCCATATGCAAGCGAGGAAGGAAATCGCGGCGGTGAGGAATATAGTGCCCTTACGGCCCAAGAACTTGTTTAAGGGGTCGGTGAGCCAGCACCCAAGGACAGCGCAACACAGCTAAGGGCGGAAACGTATCACTTATGGATGAACCAAGGCGGGAAATGACAAGAAGACGAACGTAGGGTGCGGAGTTGACAAGGCCTAGAAGCCATTGGTTGCGTCCTTGAGCATTGACGTCCGATGTGTTCGGGTCAATACTAAACTGTACCGCAAAGAAAAGTTGTGCGCCGTTGATAACGGTCTCGTCCATTCCCTGCACGGCGGCAGCGACGGAACAGGTTATGACCATCCTGACACGGAGTCGAGTGAGCCTTGAAGAAAAGAAAACTGCATACAGGAAGCGAGGTGGTGGCGTACCAGTACAAGGTCAGGGGCTGACTCCAACGATGGGTCTGCTCTCTCCTGAGGACTTCCTTCTCCTCCTCGGTGAGGAGGTCGAGACTCTCGAACGCGAGTGGGTCCTGTGCGACGAGGGCGCCCTTGGCGAACATTTCTGAGAGGTGGCCGAGGCCGTACTTGTTCGCGAAGGCGACGGCATCTGTCATAAGCTGCTCCTGGGTGAAGCCAGAGAGGGGGTTTGCGAGCTTGGCATTGACGTTCTCTGCTGTGATGGTGTGGCCCTTGCCCGAGTCCTCGTCGGAGAAGTCATGTTTCTTTTCAGAAGCCGCCTTCTCGTTGGCGTCGTATCCCATGGCGAGCAATGCGGTGTGCGGGGAGGAGAAATGCGAACGAGGCTAACGAGGCTGACGCGAGTGACGGTTTTATATAACGGGGAGAGGCTGGAGCACTGGTCAGAAACGGAACTGGCTAGATATGATGTTTTTTGGGTTAACTCACCGATCAAATACTCCACCCTTTCTGTTCTTCTAATTGGCCCTGCCGGTGCCTCCGCAGGGCCGCCGAAGGTGGGGCTCGTATGTATTATCCTGTCCTCGTCGGCATTCCGCCCGACGTGCAGTGCAGCAGACCGCCCTTTCCCTTGCATCTTGTCGGTCGCCGACTGTTTGTTATCTGTGCGACTTGGGTTAGGATATATGTTGTGGACGATAGCTCCATTGCGCAATCTCGGGCTTCTGCGGATGCCCGGCTGTGGCTGTTCGAAAACGTTCTACTAAATATAGCACTTCCTGCACACACTTCAAGCTCCGTGTCCAGAAAAAGCCTGCATATTTGGCCACCGCCCTCGCCAATCGATCAGCGAGCATATGCATTATCTCCTCCATCAGGCCCGTCAACCTCGCCTACCCCTCATATTCTGATCTTTGCAGCAAAAACAGAGCATCTTGCAGATCCCCCACGGGCGCGCGCCCTTCGCGTTTTTCTTCGTCCGAAGGGACCGGCCGACCCCCCGCTGTGCCTCTGCGGGGAACAAACATTTCACACCGAATCGGAACATATCATCTTCTTTAACGAATATCGTTCTGGTCATGTGCAAGCATATCGCAGCATAGCCACCGCGCGAAGGCGTTTGTTCCATCGATAAAAAAATCTGAGCTCGCCTCTTCAGACTCGTTTTGTAGATTTTTTTTTTTTCTTGCGACGGACGAGAAGGTTTTCGTAGGTTTTTCATTCGGTATGGCAGATGACTACGGGATGGCGCGCAAAGGAAGATGTAAGTGAAGATTGGGGTCCTCTTGGGTGCCCGCAATGCTTCTCCGCGATATGTGGCTAGTCTTTGATTGGTGTTCTTTCCTTCGTGTTACATGACTCATCCAGGCCCTTGGCAGCTGTTAAAAAACGTACAAAAGCACACGCTCAAATTACTCTGCGAAAGGAATGAAATAGCTCTCGTCAGCGCTGATTGCCACGGCTTGATTCAGATAAACCCCCAGGAAGACAAATTCAAGAACATTATCATAATACTTATTGCGGAGGAGACTCTATTCATCGCGCAGAGGAGGAAGACGTGCGCCAAGCCGCCACACGCTTCCAGGCCAGAATATATAGCCCAGGACCAGAACTATCGGACTGCCGCAAGTATGGAGATAAAGAAATGCGCTGCGGACGGACGCGACGGGCCTGTGGCTATGCCTGCCGGCCAAATCACATGTCGGGGCAGCCCGCCAAAAGGCCCCGGATTTATTTTATTTTATTCTGGGAGCAAGCCACAGACCATGTTCCGATTCGACGGGTCTTCTAGGAAAAGCTGACGGCAACGGTTCGCGTTATATCCGGGCTTGACGGTTGATGACCGTGACTTGTGTTGTCTCTAGCGATTCTCGTAGTACATGTACAGTACATGTATGTAAGTGTGGCGACGTACCGCGGTGCCTTCCAAGCTGCAATTTTACAGAATTGAGACCGTTTTATACTCGTTTGGCCACGGGGCGACTGGACTAATTATGTGCTTCCGCGATGATAATACATACGCGCGAAACGGGTGACTTTCATCGGTTGGTTGACTGGCCCGCCTCAGCGCGTCCCGGTCCACCCGGACCTCCTGCTCGCCGGCAGCTGCAGAAGAAATGTTCCGACACAACATGCCATTCTTTTCTTGTAGATCCATCCGTCTTCGCGCAAAGTTCCAGCACACCACTTGCCCTGAGTGCGAAGTTATCAGTACACCCAATCCCCTATCAGGTACGCACTGTCGATCAACACACTTCCTCTCTGGCCAGCCGCCCCAGTAGAAGAGTCGCACGCGCTCCGAGTCCAATAAGCGGCGCGGAACGCCGTCTGCCCCGCGTTCTGCGCAATTGTGCGCGCCGCGTCGGGAATAACCAAACGTGAACTAAAATTAGGCAGCGCCGCTGCGGCTTGCCTTTTTCGGCACAAACGACTCGCGCCGAGCCACAAAGGCAAAAAGCGGAGGGCCGGCGTCCGCCCGCAGAGCCTGCTGCTTTTCTGTGGCTCGGCGCTCTCTTCCGGCACTGTCTAGGCTACTACGATATTTTCATTGTAGGCTCGGACGCCGCGTGTCCGTCTACGCATACCGGACAAAAGTCCGGCTTACTGCATGATCGCCTTTCCGCTGCGGAGTCTGCGCCTTCCTGCTCCATCTTCCAACTTCTGCAAAATTCTGCAACAAAAACAAATATGCCGGTGGATACCTGCTTCTCGCGGTGTCCTTACTTTCCCCGAGCAGCAGCCACCCTAGCCCGTACTGGCTAACCTGTTTTATGTATACGTCGCGGATCGACGCCGGCGTATAATTACATATTGTTGTCTGCGCGTCAATTGTATCGAGTATATTCAAACCAAATAACATTATTCACCGCAAGAGAAAGACAAAATGAGTAACTACCAGAAGAAGCTAAGTGATACAAGTATATGGTCCTAGCTGAGCCGCGACCATCACATACAACATTAAATCATGAGCATAGAACAAAACACCGGGACCTTCCTCCCGCACATCAATCACGACTCCCCATTCACAGCGCCTTGACAAGCTCCGACTCGTCGGCCGTCACGCCCTCGAAGTGGTACAGCGGCTCGAGGCGCGCGTTTTTGTTCCGGAGCACGTGGCGGCGGAAGAAGTGCGGCAGCACCTTCGTGACCTGGTACGCCATGTGCTTGCGCGTCGGCACCGCGAACACGTAGTCGAGCTCCTCGAGCGTGCGCTGCTTCGTCTCGGGCACCCACAGGAAGATCATCACGAGCGCGCACACGTTGAGCCCCGCGTAGAAACCGAACGCGCCCTGCGGCGAGAACAGCGCGAGCATGCGCGGGAACGTGATGCTCAGCACCGCCGCCCACCCGAGGCACGTCGCGACCGCCCACGCCATCCCGACCTCGCGGTGCGACAGCGGGAACACCTCCGCCGAGTACGTGAACGGGACGGGGCCCTCGCCCGGCGAGTAGAACGCGGCGAAGAGGAAGATGAAGAGCGCGATCAGCCCGAGATGCGCTTTGCTCGATTCCGGGATGAAGAAGCACATCCCGGCCGCGAGGAGCGTCCATGCCATCTGAGGGAACGTGAAAAGCAGCAGCGTGCGGCGCCCGTACGTGTCGATCGTGCGCAACGCGGGGAACGCAAAGACGAAATTGACGAGGCCAAAGCCCCAGGAGGCAAGCAGAGCGTTCTTCGGACTTGCACCAGCGTTGACGAAGATAGTGGAAGAGTAGAATGCGATGATATTAATACCGCACATCTGCTGGGCCAGCATGACGACAAACGAAGCAAGGGTCGCACGGCGCACACGAGGGATGGTGAAGAGCTCGATGAAGCGCGTCAGGTAGTTCGACTTGCCAATAATCTCGAATTCGACCTGTAGCTGCGCGTGAATATAGTAAAGGTCACGAGCGGCCTGGATAGGGTGGTTGCGGAGTCTGCAAAGTGAATTGTATGCCTTGCTGTACTTATTCTTCTTCATGTACCAACGAGGCGACTCGGGGCAAAAGTAGATGCCAACGACGAGTGGCACTGCCGGAATGAACGCAGACCCGAGCTGAAGACGCCAAGCAATCTTGCCGACGTTTTCAACAGCGAGATTGGCACAGAATCCTCTGGGATTCAATCTGAATTAGACGAAATTGAGAAAAAATAAAACAAAACAAGGACTCACAGGAAAATACCGAAGGCTGTCCACAGCTGCCATGTCATGACCAACGACCCTCTAATAAGCGCAGGTGAATTTTCAGCGGCGTAGATGGGAACGGTTGAAGCCTTCGCGCCCATGCCAATGCCGAGAAGCAAGCGAGTAACAAAGAGCTGCTCCCAGCTTTTGGTAAATCCCGATCCAATGACAGACACAAGACAAAAAACGGCGGAAATGAAAATTGTTCCACGACGCCCGAGATAGTTGTTCAGAGGATCAGAAACCCAACAACCGCTATGAATAGGAGTAAATCAACGAGTAATGGAAAGTAGATGATGATAATTCTTACATGGTTGCAACTGCGATGTACGGGGCTGCATTGACAACACCGACGAGGTAGGTGTCTCTAGCAGATTTACCGCCAATACCAAATTCGTCCGGGAAGGACAAGTTTGCGCCATTGGAACCAGTCTGATCCCAACCCCTGAATAATGCAAAGTAATTTGAAATGATATTTTAGAAAAAGGACACTGAAGATTATTACTCACTGGACAGCAGCGCCAATGGAGCAAAGAATGACAGTCATGTAAAGTGCGGCCGGGTGCTTCCATTTATGCGTAACCTCGAACTGTAGGGCGACGCGTTCCTCCGGTTCCAGTCCCTTCACAGACTGGTACGACAGTGGGTTCTGCGCGACGAGTGCGCCACGCTTGAGAAGCGGAATAATATCAGTAAGCCCCTTTTCCTTCGCGAAATCCTCGACATCTGCCATAAGCTGGTCCTCCGGTATTCCGAGGAGTGGATTTTTGATCCTGGAAATGCGCAGGATGGGTCAGCATAGCGAAATACGGAAGTAGTCTGCGGGGAGCGAAAGACGCACTTTGCTGAGACATTAGAATTCAGATCAATGGTCTTGGCACCCTCTTTGTCGCTTTGAGCGTACTCCTCTGTGAACTTGACTTCCTTGTCGTCGATAGACATGGCGGATGCGTTCGATAGTTGTTACAGCAAGTACAGAAGGAGGAGCGCGTCGCGAGGGTCGCGAGATGGGAGGCGGGGAAGACAGGAGATGAGCGCTAAATCACCCCCGCTCTTATAGCGGTGGGAAGTGCCATTCCGGCAAGGCAGGTCCATCAAACGCAACATAGCGGTGATCATGAATTGTACATGTCACGAGGCCAACGGCTTCCGAGTGGCTAGGATGGACAGCCCCATCACTTCATTCCACGACGTGAACCTTGTAACAATACCAAGACCATCTCGCGGAGCTTCCCCGCCTGATTCACCGACCAAATTAGCACTAAATACCGCAAAACGTGGGGCGACATACACCGACATAGATCGGGATCTGGGAAGCCCGTACCCCGTGACAGCGTCGCATCTCGCGCAAGGGGATATAGCATAGGGCGAATCAGGGCAAAAATATCTAATATAATACTCAGGAACAGAGCAGACACCAGGCGGCAACAAAACAGAAAAAATCAAAATCGGACGAGACAGCAAAAGACAACGATGGAAAGACATTCTAGATTCTATAAATCCCCACGGGGCGTTGTCACGGCCGTGACTAACCAGGCACGACGCGATCAGCCACACTGCCTTATAAGCTTCTATCCAAAGTCTGACATGGTCATTCTTCTAACGGGTCTGTTTCAGGTTTGCCGACACCCACTCAGCGCTGCAATGTATAAATCTAGGCTATTCCCGTAGTGAGAGGTTCTTGCATTACTATTTGTCACTTGCAGTGCATACACACAGGCGAAGAGGCATTGGCAGTGCTGAAAGCACCCTCAAACCCACGAAAACTCCAATAGCATCACCGATCACTGTGAACAAACTGTTTTGCTGATGAGGGTGCTATAGCAAGCCTGCCTTCTTGAGCGCCTTTGGCCTTCAATATATTACAATTCAATTCTAAGGTTCAGCGCTGATCTCGATCAATCCGTATAAAAAAACTTATAAGACAAAGGCGCTCCGCGCCGCATCTTAAAATACTCGGGGGCCTTTCTTGGTCTTTTCCTTCCCTCTATAAGCCTTTGCTATTCCCGCTACGCCGAGCACTGGGCACTGTGTGTTCTCGTGAACAAAAGGTAAAGGTAGAAGAATTCTTCTCGGCATTCGACCCGGTGCTTTTTACGTCCTTCTTGGGCGGTCGTCCGTAGGAATCGCGCCCTTCCGTGATATTTTACGCGGTTGCTTTCGACTCCTGATGTTGCCCCACAATTCAAACCCGACTCCGCTCAGCGACTAAGGGAGGGCCTGCCGCGTGAATCGGCATTGGTCTTGTGAACAGGGGAGACCGAGGACGCCATGTGGCTCGATCGACGATTGAGTAAGCACATTAATGCTACATGCGTGAACGACAGGCACGGGTTGCACAGCCTCAACCGTCGGTCAGCGTCAGCGTCGGTCAGTAAAAAACCCGGACTGCGAATGCCGACGTCACGAGCCTCGGGCCCGAAACCGTGTCAGATGTTGCGCATGCACAGCAAAATTAAGGAGCCGGGGCAGCTTTCTGGCGTCCAGTGATCCGACTCGTGCACGAGGGCGCACGCCGATGGGACGATAACAGGGACGTCACCTCCTTCTATATATAAAAACTCGATACTTTGGACTCGAGGCCGGTGAAGAGTTCGCGGTGCCTGTAAGGACCAGTGCTGCATAATTGCAGCTGGGCCTGGCTGGATAGGGCTGGACATCCCAATATTGTCGGCGGCCCAATCGTTGCGATTACATGTATATGTAATTGACGCGGGTCGACTGAAGTGGCGGGAGTGACCAGGTTGAGCCTAGAATGCGTAAAGCGTTCAATGAATTCGCGAAAAGTGCTGGGAAAGGATAGACAAAAATCTGATTCGCCAAGTGTAGTCTATAAAAGATTTTGGTCGTCTGAGGTCGTCCGCAACCTCCTCGAAATGACCGCGACTTTGCGGCAATACGCAACAAAGAAGATTGCACATTTTGCAGCATGCTGAGACGAGAGGATCACATCCGAATTCCGTTCGCCATCACGTACTTACATGGCCAACAATCTCGGTCACTGAATAATTAGACAACGGCAGGGATAAGAACTACACGGAGTCAAAACTTGTTTACTGGACTATGGCCGCGTCCTCAGCATACAATCCTGTACAATCATGTAAACAAGCATGTGCTACGCTGCTTGCAGCTTGCACAAGTTGCAGTGTCACCCGACGGTCTTCGGGATCGACGTCCCAATGCATATTTAGGCTTTACTTATGTAAGAAGCCAAGAAGAAGCTCGGCGGGATCGTCGCGGTCGAAGCTTTGGTGGCGCGGAGACAAGGCGAGAGACGGAGACAGAGTGAGGGACAACGAGAAGAAGACGGACACGGAGAATAAAGGCCGAGAAGACAAGAAGATAGAAGATAACCCCACTCGTGCACGTCGATCCACGCGAAGGCTTCGTTCGCAGGCTTTTGCCAGCTCCAGCCACAAGATGTACTTTGTTACGAATTCACATAATATTGGGCGATCCATTTTTTAAAGGACTTGACGGGCCCAAACAACACTGACGGTACCCTGTCAAAGACTTGGTATCAGCAAACAATTTACATCCTCTGACTTTTCCACGACCCTCAGAAAATAAATTGAACTTATTTTGTAGTTCATCATAGAATGAGGGCCATAAAAAGTTCTCAGCTTCTTCTAAACAGTCATATAAATAAGCCCGATCAGCAGCAAGTAAATCTTCGTTATCACAATAAACAACAAGACAGTCGACTCTCGGAAGCTGCGTGCAGCCTCCACATGTTTTCAGCCCCACACCGCTGGACTTCTCACAGGCGGAACACACGCTCGTGCCGCAGCGGACCCTTTACAGTCCTTCGATCTCCCCCAGCACCCGAAATCACCAGCGCCGAAGCTAGGCTCGATGATCTGCTCACTTTTGAGCCTCGTTTGTGAGCGCGAGCTAAGCAAGCCTCGGGAGCCGTAAGTATCACGAACTTTTTTGCTCCCGATGCGACGGCGTTTGTCGACCTGAACCCGGCGGCGAGCTGCTCTTTCGCTGGCGCGAGGTCGAGCGCATCTGGTCGAAGAGCGACGGCGGTTTGTCGAACGATTTATAGTTAAGATAGTCGGGTATCTCACTTTTTTTGCAGCTCAGCATAATTAGCGGTGAAACACAGTCTATACTTCTCCTTCGAAGACGCCTTGTAAACTCCTGCAGGGACACGTTGAAATTATCGCATCCGTTAAATGTCAACAAGCCTCCTTTTTAATACAAAGAGAGGTCGAACGAGCGATGCTCACCCCAGGGCACATCCCCTTCCCTCCGAGTATTTCGGTATGATCATCCGATTCTTTGAAAGGAACGATTCGCTCAACCTATGAAAAATTCGCGAAATTCATGATCTCGTACAAAGCAAAATTCGCGCAATAAGCGCGTAATTTTATTTGTCACCGAAGTCTGTAGGTATCCAATGTTTCCTCTTTCTCGAATATATGTGCCAGTATATACCTATAACGCCCGAGTTTAAGTTGTTGTAATGCCATTACAAAGAAGTAAGCGTGCTTGTCCTGGGAAGCCAGTCGTATCCAACTTCTTGGGCGAGATTGAGTGCCCAGATCACATAACAATAGCGTGTAAGAGACGGTACTTGTGAAGAACGAACCCTGTCTGTAGAGCCGGCAGACTACAGTTCCCATATCAATGAACATCGAAAAAACATAAATTCACGAGCACGCACCTCATGACCACATAGAGACTCGTCCATAAAGTCAGTGTCCGTAAAATAGTGGAAGTTGCGTTTTGTGAACAGTGGCATCAAAATATATTGTGAAAGAGCATGGATCCGGTTATCATCCCTGACGCTTTATCCCAGCGGACACACGGAAGCACCGCTAGATGCGCGGTTCGCTAAATAAGCCTGAAAAAGGCTCATGGTTAGTCGATATTTCACCTAGCGTTGCTCGCATATTTCATTTGACAACTCATCTGTATGACTTTCAGCTCGGAAAACTGCCAAAGACAACAAGTCGAAAGAGCGCACCTAACGGAACATCGAGCTCATGTTGTCAACTTGTAGAACAAAAAGTACTATTGCAATATAACTTCTTGGTAAAAAGATACAAATCATAAACATCGCATAGGGCTAGACCAAAGCCTCACAGTACAGAAGGTTGTCATCCTCATCGTGCTGATCAAAAGGGTCAAATTTTACAGATACAATGAAGCCAAGTGTGGGCGGCGTACAAGATATATGCTTCATGTATACACTAGGCTCTTCATGCCGGGAGTCGGCTGCTACATTTCTCGGCAATGAGCAGGATCGTGCACATAGGTCAAGTTTCAGCGTTCAATTTTAGAAGCTCGCGCAGCGGTAAACTGGTACAAGTATGCTGTCCACATGCGCACCTCGAAGAACGTGTGTTCCAGGGCTTTGCCAGTGTCGCTGCACGCGAGCTTGACGAACTTAGGACAACGTCTGGTAGTATATGTTAGGACGGCCGAACGACCACTGTGGTGGTCAGTTGCAAGAAAAACCGGGAAAGATCTACGCGTCGGATTGATCTATTCGTACAAAACGCGCCGCGTGCCGAATTCAGCTGAGCGTCACTTGCTTCAAGTAAAAGGTGGTTTTGTTTTGACGGTTTCTTCAAAGTTACTGCTTTGCTCAATAACGGCTTCCTAATTCTCCCGAAGAATAAGGAATTTTCATTAAAGTACAGTCAATTTCGCCAACATGAGGAGAACAAGAAACCTGTGTTCAAATAAGCCCTTCTTCAAGGAATTTTGACCAAAATTGTTATACCCACTAATAATACAAAGAGCCTACCACTAATGGCCCTATAGCTTACCGCCGACATAACGGCGTACGAGCGGCTCCCAACACTCCTGCGCAATTTGCATGTGTTCGCCTTCGCAAATTTCCAGAACGACGGCTCCGCGCTCGTCCAACTTGCGCAGCCCAAATGTGTCCGCCAAATATGTCGGCTGAAGACGCATGGGCAAGATCGTCTTCGCCCTGATGGCCGACATCATATCCGATTCGTCTTCCTCTGGAGGGGCATACGAGCCGAACCATGCTGATTCCTTCGGCACGACCGTCTTGTCTTCAGAAAAAAGGATGAGGACTAAATTGGACAGCGTCGCAAGGTTGGCAGCATATGTCTGGTTTACTGTCGTCGGTATCTCGTTATTGATTGAGGTGAGAAACTTATTCTTGGAGAAGTATGCTGGAAGTTGGTCCGGATCACGATAGTATTGGGCCTAATAAGATTTCAATAAATGATACAGGGGTAGAGGGGGGAAAGGGGCGTAATGAAAGCTAGGCCGTTTAATTTGAATCCGGCTGCGCACCTGAATGATATTCGTCTGTGCCCATGCGCTATAAACGCCTGCACGCGCAGCCCTGCGGGCAGCTTGACACATGAAGTCGGTAGGACGGCAGAGTGGTAAGTCAGCCACACCCATGTGCTGCGAACCGAATGTAAGGAGATTGTGTATAGGCGGCTCGTTATACCTTTCGACGTAGGCACGCAGAAATTGGCCCGCTGTGTGAGACAGGTCTTAGCTTAGCCCCTAACGGGGCAAGACGCGGTAAGATTCACGCGCCTTGGGAGAAGCCAATTGCGTCGAATCCACGCGAGAGCTCGTCGATGCTTGCGAGCTGCGCCGCCACAGCCTCTAGCTGAACGTCAACATTTCCAAACTAAAGTTCAGAGCAAAGCCGAAGTCAGACATAAGCTAAAATGAATGAGGTAGTTCAGAGAGGCACGTACGAACCCCGCCCGCTGGTCGGCATCCAGATTCTCCTCAACGTAGATCGAATGGACAAATATCCCGGGGTGGACGCCCTTGATGAGTTCTGCGAACTCGAGCATACCGGCTGAAGCATAAGCATCACCTATTTGTGCAAGTGTCAGTATGTCGCTCACAGAAACTGGTATGAGAAGATGGTGCCCACCGAGGCCGTGCCATAACACAAGCGGCCGCACGTCCGACTCGTTTTTCTGAATGCCTAGCGAGCCCGCGCGCAGTGGCACCTGGACAGAATCTCCTGAAGGAAAAGAACGAGCGCAGAGTGGAGGTACGAGTAGAGTAATGAGCCCGAAAAGCAGTCGCATTTTTTATTGTTGGATCACGACTGAGTCGGCGGCGGCGACGATACAAGCGCGTTGAAGCGGCGCGGCGCGAGGCGCGTTCGTTTAGGAAGCGTTATGTCCTACTTACGTGAGCCATTGTCACGCATTCTCTTAGTCAATTGCGCTCGAGAGAGAAACGAAACGACTCGTTATTTTATTCCTCTCGCTTGCTCGTCCTTGACGCCCCCCAATACATTTCTTCGGCGACTGTCTTGATCATTTCAAAAGCTTCGAAGATGTCCGGTGCAGCAGCCTCCGCCGGCGCGTCCAAATTCCAATCCTTCATGAACCACCCCGCAGGTGTGTGTCATGTTCCGCCTCAAACCTTTTTTGCTCGAGCACTTTGTCGTTTCGCACTTTTCTTGTCCGGAATGGCGAAGGTGCACCTGCTCGAACGTCTACGTTTACTTACTGGTATTTAAATAGGCCCAAAGACGGTATTCTTCTGGGCGCCGCTCATGAAGTGGTGCCTCGTTGGGGCAGGCCTGAAGGATCTCGGACGCCCCGCCGACAAGCTCAGTGTGTTTCAGAACGTCGGTGCGTACTTACCGCTATGATTTCTTCCTGAAGTATTGTTTAAATTAGCTCGGGTTTCCTGGCGGAAATAGCCCTTACCGCAACAGGTTTCATCTGGGTACGCTACTCGCTCGTAATCACGCCCGTGAACTACAGTTTGGCTGCCGTGCGTCGTCCCTTCGCTTGTTCCTATCGTCGCTTCCCTCATTCTGTCTTCGCTGCTCAATACATAGGTCAACTTCTTCGTGGGTTCGACAGGAGTCGGACAGCTCTACAGGATTTGGGAGTGAGTGACGTTCAGATTCCCCTTGCAACCGGCAGAAGCTAACATCGTGCATAGCTTTCGACGAAAGAACTCGGAAGCTGCTGCCAAAACAGCACAAGAATGAGTTGCGACCGTAAAACTATTAGATGCTGCCGATGTGGCGGATGTAACTGGGCTATTACAGTACGCAAGATCTCGAGCAATGAGTATCCAATAATCATTTCGTTTGGCTTGTGCTGGAATACTTCAATCATGATGATGAGGAAAGGACAATCTAGTGGTATTGCAGTTATAAGAATACAATGAAGATATTGAAACCCGGAATTGCAGTCATAATAAATAGTACTAGGAGAGTCCAGTGAAATCATCGTGAGGCCGTCCCTCTTCTGCGCTGGTATTGCTTCCTTGTCCCTGCTCTTTCTGAATTATGCCCGCCCTGTCCGGTTGTCCCTTCCTGCTCCTTTTCTGAACCATCCGTCGCCGCCTCGGCGATATTATCCAATAAACTCTTGGCTCCCGCCACAGCGTCAAATGCCGCACCGCTCAGCGTGCGCCCAGCGAAACCGGCGATATACTGAATAACGCGTTGCGCGTCAGACATCGAATCCTCTTCTTGGGCGCGATGTGCTTCCTGCTCATTGTATTGCCATTGTTGGTGTGCTTGGAACGAATCATAAGCACGCGGACGCGCGTTTCGTGACCGGCCCCTAGTGCGCCCACCTAATCCTGCTCGGTCCGTGTCATCCTGTCCTTGTATCGCATTCCTTAGCATATCGAGTGCACCCCCTTCTTCGTCTCCTCGCCCGCCATGAGTCGCAGAGAAGTATCCCAAGCCTGCGCTAAGGACGCCGATGATTATGCTCCATTTCACGACGCGGAAGGTCATGCGTATCATCCAGGTTGTGGTACGGAAGAGGCTAAAGAGCGCGTAGTACGCGGAAAGGGCAATAATGATTGGTGGGAGGACCTTCTGTGCATCCCACTCCCAGGGTTTCCAGGACGGAAGGGTTGCAACGAGCGAGATGAAGCCAGAGAGAAGGACGAGGCCATGCGAGAGGGCGCTGAAGATGGCGCTGTACAGGGGTGGGGGAAGATGCGAAGAGAGATAGTCGAGAAGGGGATCGAGGAAGGCGGGTAGGTCTTGCGGGTGCAGGTTGTTCATCGTTAATGACAGCGACGAGCAAGACTCGGTTGAAGGGATATGTACGGTAGAGTTGGCAGCTTGTGCATGTATTACATGGTCGTGGAAAACCTATGTCCGTATGCAGGTATTCGAGAAGACTGAAACTAGGGTTTAAGAAAATGCGACGGACCAATCGGAGTGCTGTCCCGAGCACGAGAATCCAATCACATGACTTCACAAACAACA
The DNA here is from genome assembly GCA_021029095.1 of Phellopilus nigrolimitatus. Lineage (NCBI taxonomy): Eukaryota > Fungi > Basidiomycota > Agaricomycetes > Hymenochaetales > Hymenochaetaceae > Phellopilus > Phellopilus nigrolimitatus. The sequence goes on from JAJOHG010000193.1 coordinate 21,460, forward strand.
GCCAAATAAGCTAGATATAAGTAAAACCCGCACGTCTCACACTTACTCTTGTCCTCTTACTCCGACCACTTCTGACGTTACCATTTGCTGTCATCCCGCCCGTCGCTTATTGTTCACCGCCTCTCATCATCATTGCCTTATTTTATCATGGCCATGAAACGCAAATTCGACGCAGAGTTCGACGATGCGACTGCTCACTGTGTATGTCGCGCATGTCTATAAGCGGTAATTAATGTCTAATGAGGGATCTTCTCCGTTTGTAGCAAGTCGCCAAGCAGATGAAGTTCGTCCCCTTCCCCTCGTCTACCGACGTGGACCTGGACGTTGCAATGTCCGAAGCGCCTGTCACGGACTTCGATTCTATGCACACAGCCTTTCACTCGCGTCTTCCCTCGAGTGCCTCGACAGACTCTAGTGACTACTCTTCCGATGCCGCCTCTCGTATGTCCCACCAGTCCTTCCTACCACTAAAGTTCATGGTGTTTATTTGCAGCGGTTTATCCCACTTTCGAACTCTATCCAGCTTACGACCCTCCCTCTCGCGCATCTCCTCCAGCTGGCGCGCAGCCCTCATCTACTCTCCAGTTCACGCACAGCAGGTAAGTCCAAACACGCCTGTAGGCGCCTTGACCTGTTTGTTAACTGATGCTGATCAAGTCCTCCTACTCCGACGCTTGCCCTTGATCGCCTGATGAATCGCGGTGGTTGTCGGTTTCTTTTTTGATGCTCTCAGTAACGAGTGCACACAGATACCCAAACTCCGCGTTGCTTGCGAGTCCGGTCTTAACGGTCAACGTTCAATGTTTGCAATGTGTGAAGAGTGCGGCGCGGTCTGTATGGTCGACCCTTATTGAGTCGTTCAAATGACAATCGACAATTCGGACAACTCTGCTATCTTTTGGTCTTTTTTAAAACCCTAATCCTCTTTCGCCTTTTCTTTTCGCTTTATCTTTTCTTTTCTTTTCTGCTCTTAGCTTCGGCAACTATGACTAACTCGACAAACCGACTTCGACAACTCGACAATTCCTGAAGATCACACCGGTTAACGTTCAGCATTATCGATCTTCTTTACTGTCAACTTGTTCCCACCGACTTCGACGCATCGACCTCAACTTTCGACTATACACTCGCTAAACACCTGCCGACCTTCAACACTCCGATAAAACACGCCGCACTTCCTTACTGTCGATTTCAACAACTCCTCGACTTCGACATCTCATCCTCCTTGTCTGCGAAACCTCTCATCATACTCTCATCCCTCTCCGTCGCATCCTGACCCATGTCATGTATCCCTCCTCCCTTTGCTGTCGTTCCCCACCAAAAGTGCATAGCAGCCTGATGTGCATCGCTCATCGACGGCTGATTCGGACTCTACATTTATTTATCTCGTCGTCATCCTAACCGTGTTGCTCCTGCTTTTCCTGTAACTGTTTATGTGCCCGCCTGATTTGCTGCCGATAAATGGAATGGGGTTATTTATTGGCTTTTACTTGATCGTGTGCGCGTGAATAACTTGGATGGTGACGGTGCAAGTATCTATTGCTTACTTTGTTCGGGAGCACCCTTATGCAGTGTCTAGTAAAAAAAAGCCGCATGGATCCAGCTTGACTACGTTTGCATACTCGAACTCCTGGTCGGTCAGTGCTAGTGCTATCAGAATCAGCATACTTCGGCTTCCTCCGCCTGAACTTAGACTAATTCAATCACTGGCCATTGTGCGAAGGCAGACTGAAGTGCAAAAAATCCAGGGACCAAATGCAACTCACACGAGGCGACGAGACAGTCCAGTGATATATTTCGGAAGATGATGGATGGTGCGATACATGAGTCTGACACAGATACACTTTCTTTTATTCGAACAATCCTATAGCTACCCCTTGCTTCTTCCTGTCCCTATTTGAGCCTTTCTAGGTCCGAGTCGCTATTCACGTTGCGAACCGCTTCGCACCCTAAACGCAGTTGCGTTACGCGTAGACGAGCACCTCGTAGTTCTGCGGTGAAAAAGTGGCGAAAATCAGCGACACGCGCAAATGAAACGCAAAAATGAGTTGATAGATGGAAAGAAGATGAAAAGGGGGAAAGTTAGGCTCCCGCCCACTGACGAAAGAGGCATACGACTCAAAGAATATCGTCGGGGGTAATTGAAAGAAATGAAAGGTAATTTCTCACCTCGACCTTAACTTCTTTATCGCCCGCGGTGACGTACGCGCCATCGAGCTTGGGGCTCGCCTTTCCGGGGTAAATGCCTTCCTTGCCACCGCCCCCGATGCCGAATAAACCCTGGTGCTCCTTTCCGTGCCCTCGTGCGATCGCGAGCGGGGTCCCGTCGTCCTCGCGCCCGCCCTCGACTGCTGTGGCGCCGAGCTTCTCGAAGGAGAACCGGCCCGACATCGGCACCCAGCGTACGCCGCGCGGGTCACCGACGAGCACCTCATACTGCCTTACGTGGATCGCTTCGTGCCCAAAGCCGAAGTAGGCGCCAACATCGTGTCTGCACTTGCCGGGCTCTAATGAATCGATCGAATGTAAGATTGTTCATAGTGCATATCTGGCTCCAACGAATGAAACATGAAAGATACTCACGCAAACCACCCTGAAAACGTGGAAATAAATAAGGGCTACCATTGTCTTCGGACAAACTCGCAACTTACAATATGCGGTGCTCTCGCGATATACCACGTCTTTCCGTGCTCCTCGCCTCCAGGCAATAGAGAGTTGCGTAGTCCGGGATTGTCTGACAGGTATTCACTGTAAATCCACGTCGTGGGAGAGCGAGGGCCCGAGCGCAGGTAGTCGTCGGTGCGCTGGCGCGCCGCGACCATCCAGTTCTGCAGCTCGAAAGCCTGCGCCTTCTCTTCTTCGCCTTCCTTCTTGTGCTTCCCATGCGCGTAGTATGCGCCGCCTGCAAGAGCGCCGAGGCCGACGATGAGTCCACCAGCGACCTGAAGAAAAAGACATGCGTGTGTGGCAGCAGATAGGATATGGGAAGGGGGTGGAATGGGTTAATGATAGAGTTAGACAAAGACAGAGAAGATGCTACGAACCAGCTCCTGTTTCTTTTTATCGTCGAGATCATACCATTTCTTCTCACCATCGTGTTTATCGACTTTTGCGCCGTTGTCGGCGGTATAACCCGAGTCGGGGGCTGCAAATGCACAATGACGGCGGAAGTCAAGAATTAGATATATATCGGCAGTCACAGCATCAGCCCATCGGTCTTTTCTGATAGATGAGTGTGCAGTATCGAAGACGTACCCTGCGGTGCATTCTGCCATTGCTGCGGGGGCTGCTCGGGCTGCTGCTTTTGGTCTTGAGGCTGTTGGTAAGATGGTTGATATCCTCCGCCTCCGCCGCTCACGCTACCGAGACCTTCCCAGAGCGCGGGGGTTTCCCTAGGTGCCCAGTCGGATTGAGAGCGATGGGGTTGGATGATCTTGTACTTCTTTCCTGTAAGCGAATAAGTGGGAAGCAGTTTAGTATAATGAGCGAAGATCGACGAGGATAGGGATAGACATGCCAGCGAACTCGACAATGTCCCCCTGGTTGTATTGAACATCAGTCTGCCACTCTCCGCGTTCAGTCATGGTGGTTGTAATGGTTTTCGAGAGACCTGGTCCTGCGGGGTAGGCGAGCGCAGTCAGGTTGCTTTATACTGTTCCATTCTCCCTAGTGACGTCGGACCTCGCGACACAGTATCAGCACATCAGTACCCCCATTCTTCAAAGTCTTCACGTCTTCACATATGCTCATCGGGAGGCTCATCCGCGTTTACAGCTCCAAGCTCAACTGACGGAGATATAAGCCAGAAACAGACTGTCTGACGTCTTGAACCAAGTGTCGGCGGAAGCAGACTGAGTATAGCACACTTCTGTCGACATCGATTTCATGAGGAAGGTGCATGCACCGGAGATTTTGCGATGCCTGAGATGGGATAGCTCCTCTAAGGATAGTCTGAGATCTAGTCTTGAATGGACACGAGAAGGGAATTGTCCCGAAGTCGATGGCCGTATGCCGCGAGGCCTGTGGCCGCTGGCTACCACTACACCGCTAAGTGCTAGGCCGTCGGATGGTGCCGTTGCTGTCAATAATGCGGCATCAGGCCTTCATGCATCAGCTTTGCGAGCTTCGTGGCCATCTGCCGACGACGCTGCGCAAAGCACAGCCAAGTGGTGGCTTTGTCGAATGGTGACTGTGACTGTATGCGCCACGACTTCAACTTGGATGGGATCGGCATGCTCCTTCCTGTTCCGGACTCGGTGGCGGAACCCGAGGTAAGCAATCACAAGGCGTTTACAGTGACTATGTTGTCATCAGATACGATCTCTTGGACGTGAAGAAACACAGTATTATCGGTACGCATTGTTCGTCCATTCTTCACGCGGTTTTTCGTTCAAACACGGGGTTGAGATGAAAAGTAAGCGCGAAGACATCGCCAACAGATGCTTTGATAGGCAAGAGAGTATTTCAAGAAGATCTCCTATTTTGAATGAGCTTAAGTAATAGTATATCTTGGCCGTCAGTTTCTTAGAGAAGATGGCATCCTAAAGATAGAAGCATCCCCAAAACAGGCATGTTTGTTCGTGTCCGAGGGAGTCATTATGGGAAGAGATAGAGTAGCAAGTCATTTAAGAGTACCGTGTGTATCGTACTGAATGAGCAGCAGAGAAAGCGAGATCGTGGTCTCTGACCACGAGATCTTCAAATGGGTCAAAGCAGGTACGGCGAAACCGCGTCGTCGAACTTGGAGGGTGGACTGCCTCGTCTCCTGGAATGAAACTGTGCTTTGATGGCATAGCTTAGACATTCTAGCCACAGCTACTTTATTTTATTTTATTTTATTTGGACCGATGAAATATAAAAGGACTGCCCGAGATGGTCTTTGTACAAACAATAGATCAACATGAGTCCTCTGAATCAAACGCTCGGCAAGGACTACGTTCCCACAGCATGGCTTTCTTTTCATTCTCCTCCTCATCCTCATACACCTTCCTCCTCCTTCTCCTCGTCTCAGCAGCGCCCGGCGCCCTCGACGCTCGCGACGCCAACTAGTTCTCCTTTCACGATGGTCGACCCTTCGAGCGCGAATGGTGACCACTCGTTCGCGGGCCCGGTGCGACGGCCACACCCGCGTGCCCGCTATGACCCGTTCCAAGGACAATCTCACGACTTTGACCAAGACGCGCAGCTCGCGTCTACCGTCGACAACCAGTCAGTACTTCCAGTCCGCATGTTTTCCCCGGCCACCGATGCCCCCGCTGTCCCTACACGTCCACTGGGAAAGCAGCCTCCGCGTCCTCGCAATGCATGGATCATCTATCGCGGTGACAAGCTCAAGGAGGTCCTCGAGCAAGAGCCCGACCTCCGCGGCACGCCTCAGGCAGAGATGTCCAAACGGCTCGCTAAGATGTGGAAGGAGGAGTGCGCGGATATCCGTCAGAAGTATGAGCTAGAGGCCAGCATCGAGAAGGAGGAACACGAGCGGAACAATCCTGGCTACACCTTCAAGCCTATGAAAAAGGCCGATAAGGAACTCCTACGCCAGGCCAAGAAAGCCGACAGGGAGCGCGAAAGGCAGGCCGCGAAGCTCAAGAAGGAAGTCGAGCAGCAGATACGGACTGGGCGCTTCCCTGCGAATGGCATGACTCGGGTGACGCCCGACGGTGAGCTCGCGCAAGGCAAGTCCGTGCAAAACGGCAACCTCCACAAGATGCTACAGGATCGCTTCGGTGAATTCGGGCCATCACCTCCCCTTTCTGAGTGCCCGTCGTCTGTCTGCACCCCTCTGTTGGGCAGCGACCTCTCGCTGGACGAACCGACCACCGATTCTGCTTCTACTACCGTCAATTCGCCCTCGCAGGATGTTGACGCGCCTGCAAAGGACGCGCCAATGACCTTCTTAGGCGAGCACTCCATCGACGCGTCCCAACTGCCTGCGCTCTCTCTTCCGTCGACCATTACCGACTGGCACGACGCGTCGCGCTTCGGTTCGGCAATCCCCGATGGCGCGTTGCCTTGGTCACCTTCCGCTTTGGGTGATGCCCTCATGAACGACTGGGTAAACGCAGGCTTCCCTCAGGGCCAACAGAATGTGCGCGCCCTTACGTCTCCCCAGCTTTCCGACCCCTAGCTAATTTTTTTTGTAGGATACCATCTTGACTGTGGACACTCTTACTTCGGCCGTCAATGCTTCTCCAGACGATGTCCCTCACCCGGAATACTCCATGGCCGACAACTTCACTTGCGACAATACGAACCCTTATGCAGCACAAGTTGTTTCGGGTGCTTCTGGCTTTGTAGCTCCATCCCAGCAGGGTGCTGAAGCTCCTTACATAAAACCGTTCATGGACGACGCGATACCAATGGACCAGCCATTCTCGAAACTGTTCTCGATGGGCACAAGCATCGACAACGCCCTCTTTCAGGAGCGTGCCGCGAGCCAGCAGGGCTTGCGCGCGGTTGCGCCAGAACACTGTGTTACGTACCTCCCGAGCCCGCCCGAGTCCGCGCCCGCTATTTCACCTACGGCATTCCAGACTTCGTCGATTGACAATGACTTTGCGATGCAGCCTACGAATCTGTCAGCGTCAAGTTCCAGCCAGCCGCAGTTCTCCTGGGGATTGGAGCGTGCTATGCCTACGGACCTGGGTCCACCTGGCTCTGATCAGCAGGTGTTCGACTTTGAGTTCGACAACTCCCTTCTGTTGTCAGATGTGGGCGCGTCTGGCTTCAGCTCGGAGTACAACTTCGGTTTGGAGGACACGACCATGCTGCCGATGTCCTTCGACGCACCTGGCTGCGCCTTTCAGTCGACCGAAATGCCTAATCCTCTAACGCCCGTGTCAGCTGGGCCGACGGCCGAGCAGCAGAAAAGGGTGGCTCCTATGCCGATGTTCGACTTTTCGATGCCTCCTAGCTCCGTGGACGATGCCTGGCAGTTCCCTGCGAGCTTTGGGGCTCCGAGTTCTACCTGATCATGCGTCATTCGGCCTCAGTGGCCGCGTTCCTTCGACTTAAATTGATTTTTACGCCCCTCGCGAGCTGCACACAACTCAATGATTTATAATCTCAGTATTCTCATGACGGATCCTTGATTGCTATGCTCCATCTGTTCCTATGTTCCATACTCCTCACCTCGCAATGCTTTCCTAGATCTTGCTTTTTTATATTTTCCCTCTCGCTTCGTCCTCGCTATGCTTTGATCTGCAGTCGTGTTCCGTCGTGTTTCGTGCGCCGTTTCATTTGTATACTGCATTGTACCATGGACGCTCTGGTCGTCTACCGTCTGCTTTCTAAAAACTCGACTTGTCTTTCTCCTATCGTCGTCGCTTTCAATCTGACTAGTCTATGCTCCATCGTTTTTTCTTTTTTTTTTCTTTCTCTTTTCCTACGGGTTTAAATTCCTACTTACTTCCTATCGTATCCCGGACCGCTAACTAAGAATCTGCATTCTGTTCCCTTCGTCATTCCTGTTCCTACTTTCTCCTCTTACTTTCCAACTTTTTTCTCTGTCGCATACAAATGGGTCTTTTTTTCTCCTGTTTTTGTAGTATTTTGTCGAGCAAGCATATATGCATCCGGAATGAATACAAAAAGTGTTCTCGCCGCTGACGTTTTGTGCTACCGCGAGTAACCGAATTTGGGTCCGTTGCTGCCCGTCGCCGCAGTCTGGTTGCTATTCCGCTGCAGAGCTACGGTCCTCGACTCTTACCCCTAACTACTACAAACATGTTTGACCACAGCGGACACGAAGGGATGGACCACGGCATGCCCGACATGGACCACGGCGACCATGGCGGCATGGACATGGGCGGCAAGTGCGCAATGAGCATGCTATGGTGCGCACAGACGTCTTCTCGCTCTGCACCGTGATTTCGCGCCTGCTGAAACTGACCCACCCACCCCCGCAGGAACACGCAGATTATCGACACCTGCATCGTCTTCCCGCAGTGGCACGTCCGCTCGCACGCGTCCTTTGCGCTCTCGTTCCTCGCGATCGTCGCGCTCGGCGTGTTCTACGAGTGGCTGCGCGCGTTCTCGCGGGGTGTCGACCGCCGCGTCGCGCGCGCGCTCGCGGACGGGAAGGGGAAGGGCCGGGTGAGTCCCACCCCCGGCGCGGGCTTTGACGTGGACGAGGACGCAGCGTTGTTGACCGGCCGCCCCTCTTTCAAGTCCTCGCTGTGCGTAGGCGTTTCTTAGGCTCTTTCTACTCCATGTGCTGGCGTGCGCTGTTGGATGCGAACGTTGCTGACTGTGTTTAGGACGAACATCCCGACGCCTGCTCGTGCGCTCCGAGCGACGTTGTACGGCGCGACAGTCTTCCTGTCGTTCTTCCTCATGCTTGTCTTCATGACGTACAACGTGTGTATTCTATCCTCTCCAGGACTGTATCGCTCATAATGATTATTTTTTTCAGGCGTATCTCATTCTGGCCGTAGTTCTAGGCGCTGCAATAGGCCATTACTATTTGGGAGGACAGATGGACGTCGACAGCGTCCTTTATGGAGGAGCCGAGAACAAGGGAATGGCGTGTCATTGATCTCTATTAACTGTTTGTTATTCCATGGATACGTTCAGCATCTATCATCATTTGTGTACTTTTTAGAGAATCGAGTCCCCGGCGGAATATTTGGCTCTGAACGAAGTGACGATCATGTCTTTCGTTCTTTCGACATGGCTGGTCGGGCGCATATTTCGCAGAGAACGTCGTGGGATACAACAATGTCACCGATGAGTATGGAACATCTATCGTCTTAAATAAGCAACCTGTACCGTTGCAGTGGAAATCACTGGATCTATAGAGCGGGGTTTCATGCGCTTTAGTAGTTGCACGAAAAATAAGAGCTGATAGTATATGTAAAGTAGTGTTCAGACTTTTCTTTCTATGTCAAACTACTTTTTGGTTCAAGATGTCAATTCTAGCTGAGTATTGCGAGGTGAAACGGTTAGGTCGTGTCTTCATACTAGCGGATCGCGATAGAAATCTGGACATGCCATCAAGCAGTGTGGACGTGATTGTCGAGGGTACTCTGTATCCGCGACTGCGTTGCCTCGTGTTGACGGACGCCAAACAGCTCGATAAGGTCTTGAGGGGGAATGAATAAGTTGCAAAGTGACGAGGGGCGTGATGTGCGTACCTTGCATACGCGCTTCCTTCTTCTGCCTTTGTGATTCAGCGCTTTTGATACCGGAAAAAGCCTGAATATAGCTTAAGCGACGATATCCCAGATCTCCGGACAATAGCAGATAAAAACGAACCTGGTTGATCAGCTTCTTCTTCTTCTCCTGGATATCAATGACTTTCGACTCCACGGTATTCTCGGCGATGAGCTGGTATACATGAACCTTCCTCTTCTGCCCGATCCTAGGTATTCGCTCAGTCACGTCTGAGGGAACATATTCTTTAAAACTCCTCACCGATTACATCTGTCGATGGCCTGGCTCTCGATTCCCTCCTGCCACCAACTGTACGTCCATTTAGTAAAAGGGCTTTGCGCATTTTGACGCAGACTTACGGGTCCATTCTGTCATAAGATAGAAGATGTTAGTCGCAGTTTTAGTGGATGAGCTAGACGATGCTAACAGGTATACGTTATTCGCGACGGTGAGGTTGAGTCCAAGCGCGCCAGCCTTCAGCGAAATGAGCATGACCTTCGGATTGATTCCGTCGAACGCGCTGTAACCAAGCGACTTCTTCGTCTGTGTATTCTTTGCCCTTCCCTTCCCCTTGTCTTTGCCCTTCCCTTTCTTGACCCACACGCTATCGTCGTCCTCCAAGAAGTCGTCGTCGTCGGCATTGCCATTGCTAACAAACTCGCTGCCCTTCTCATCATCTTCGTCGTCATCACTATCGAGGATGATCTTGTTGCTGCTCGCATTGCTCCTGCGCCCCAGCGATGATACAGGCACAGGCGAAGGCTGAGGAAGTTGTGAAAAGGATTGAGAAGAGTACTGGTCATCCTGGACAGGGATACAGAAGCGCTCGAGAGTCTCCTGACGTCTTTTAGCTGACATCTTCCCATCGAAGCGCGCGTAGGATATGCTGAAGAGAGCGACTATGAGAGCATGCCACACTAACAACATTAACATAGCTTACCCGACTCTGTCGAACTCCTCAGCAATCTATATGTTAGACCATAGTCAGTTATAATTCATTTACTATAGTTCTGCATTGTTACCTTGTCCAAGAACGAAGTGAACTGCGAAAATACCAAGGATTTCTCATTACCCGGCGTCAGCTGCAAAAGATGAACCAGCTGGTTGATCTTGGCCGAAGAACCGGTTCGCATTTCATCGTCTTCGTCGCCCTCATCTCGGGGTGGAGGTGCTTGTGTTAGCTCAATCGGGGGTGGAGGCTCTATAAGATTAGTTAGGTTAGTTAGGTTAATCTCCCTCCTGTCCTATAAGAGCACATAGTATGAGCAAGGAGTTTTGTATCATAGTACGGCAAAAGTCACTACCATCGGGCACTTCGGATCTCTTAAGATAACCTCCGTGATACTGTTGGATTACCAGATTAGCAAGCTTCGCACACATAGGATCAGTGATACCTACCACGCCAGGCAAAAAGCATGTGCGCAGCCAGTGATCCTTGGCTCGTCCAGAATACTGAAGCATATAGGGCATTCTTCGCTGTCCTCTATCATTTGTGCTAGAATGGCCTGCAGGCGGACTTTATTCTGTGGCGTGATTTTCACGATATGCCCTGGCTGATCTTCATTGTTGGATTCTTGCATTTGCTCGCGATAGTCAGAAGGGACTAGGCCAGGGTGGAGAACGATTTGACGAAGACGGGTGAGCATACTTAAAACATTGGTGGGGACCTGTCCAATATATGAGTTGAGACCTAATATGTAGAAAACAATTTATTACGGTTATGCCACCGTGTGCGTCCATATAGTTCTGGAATCTTTGCTGAGATAGACCTTCGATATCATCGTAGAGTTCCTAAAGTAACTTCAGCAACAAGAGTTTAGTAAGTAATTTAAGACACACTCTTGCTTTAGGATCGAGCTGGACAGGGATCGTAATCATCTCAACCTGTTTATGAGTCCAGTCAGTCAGTTAACATATTGTCGAAAAGATGCTATGGAACTAAATTACGCCGGGAAGAGGGACGAGAGGATTTCCTTCGCTGTCTTGCATCTTTGAAGAATGAAATTGATTATCAGTCCTTGAACTAGACAGCTTGACAGAAAACGCACCTCTTTCGTACGCCGAATGCAGATTTGATTCATCAAAGCCTGCAGAAAGCTATAAATCCATTCCACGGACTGGCTTCAACTTTACATGACGACTTACCTTCAGCAACTGATAGCCTTCGGGCATACCATCCTTCAAAGGACGCAGCAGCAATCTCTTAAAGAAGTCTTCGCCATCGAGAGGCTTGCATATTTGCAAGAAAGAAAGGATGGAACCGAGGTCCTTCATAGCAGATATTAGTTGAAGGTCAAAAGCAATTGCTATAACCATACCCTTGGTGAGTTAATCTGCCAAGCAAATCAGTTAGAACGAGCGCGGATCCTGAACCGAGAAAATACGCACGATCGGCGTTCCGGTTACCACCCAACGGCGCTGAGCACTCAACCCGCAAACTGCCTTGGCCCCCTTCGTCCGGGGATTCCGGATGTTATGGCCTTGTTAATGGATTGAGTATGAGCTATTCAACCTGATAGACAAGTTAATCGCTTACCTTCGTCAAGAATGATACGCTTTGGAGATTATTCAGTCTCATATTACCGATACATAAATCATTTTCTTCCTACCTTCCACTGAACATCAAACAGACCTCTGGTATTCTTCTTCTGTTTCTTCGATGGACCTTGGCTCGAGTTCATCGCACTTCTGACCACCGAACCTGAGTCCGCGTGCTCTTGCGTGACGACCTGGTACGTAGTGATAACAACATCATACTTTTTCATCTGCTCAGGGGTGATCGAGCGCGCGGACCCATAATAAACATAGAACTTGATCGCATCACGATGACAATGTTCCTTTATCTGGCCTTCCCAGTTCGAGAGCACGGAAAGCGGTACAACTAATGACTGCTGTGAGTTAAAGAATGCACGAGGTGCGAGAATACTGACCGATCAACGTGGAGCGCGAGTAGTCTGGGGGAATGTCAGACTTGGTAGCAAGGATGAGAGCCAGCATCGTCAGTGTTTTCCCCTAGACGACATTATCAGCAACAATGAATGCTCGTCTCTAAAATACCTACCAAACCCATACTATCAGCGCACAGTGCGCCTCTGCCGAGCATAGGAACTTGCTCTTGTGGGGACTTGGTGGCAACTGTAAAAGTTGATTAGGAGAAAGTCGTCATATTTTATCTGGAGCCGCTTACGATTGTAGTAGTAGGACTGTGCAGATAGAAAAAAAGTCAGTCCAGATTGCATTCAGGTACCAATCAAGTAGGCAAACCTTATGGCCGTTCTTTTTAAACAGCCAGAACTGCACCGGCTTGTCTGTCTCCTTTTTCGGGAGCTTAGGATACTCACGATCGATGCACCATTGCAAAGCTTGGCTCTGGAATCATTGTCTCAGATAAGCATGGACAAATAACTAAAATATATCAGTCCATACCTGGTGTTTGAGGAGATCAACAACCAAGTCACCCGTCGCAATACCAGGCGGACAAGGGTGCACAGGCAAATTGAGGACATCCTCCGTCGAGCACAGCGTATCCAACAACGAGGTTCGGCGACTTTCGTCGTCGACCTTCTCAAGGTTGTTCAGCATCGTCTTGAGTTCAGCCGCCTTGTGCATTGCGTCCGCCTGGGCGGCTTGCTGGGCTTGCAGTTTTCGCTTTTGCTCCGCCGTCATTCCCCTCTGGTTTACCGCCTGAGATGCAGTGAGTGCCGCAGTTGATTGGGAAGTAGACGGCCCGGACGCATTATACGTGCGAGGGGCTTGAGTAGAGCCGGGAATGTCGCGGGAGCCGTCAGCTCTGCTTGGAGGGAAGCCTCTCTGGCGCGGAGTCGCCCATACCAGAAGTGGCTCTAGTTGGTTGCGTTGATCAGAAGCTCCATAGATTTTGAGTGTCCTGGATCATTTGTTAAGATAAAGTATAAGTTTTTTCTTCTTCTTGTTTGGCTTACATCGAAATCGAATAGGCGTGTCCGGTCACTTATTTGCTTGTTCAGAATTATACCCAAGACAAAGTTAACAAAAAACTTACAGTTTCCGTCGTGGATGATTCCCTCTACACTAATGAGACGTCGGTCAAGGAGTGGAGCAAGCTTAGCTGCTATTGTGCGAGGGATGTGCCCGACTTGAGCTCCAGCGATATTCTTGACTTGAATCGCATTTCTGTGGAAGACATGAATCGAGTCTAGGAAACATGAGATTTCCACACGGGCAACTTACCTGTCATATCTGTTCAGTGGCTCGCGAGTAAGCGTTACTTCCTCGCCCGGGCCAACTAGACCTAACAATGGGATCAGCATTCATTCACCAACCCACAAACGTGAAAACTCAACCTTTGTAGTACTGGACACCAACGACCTGCGACGACATCATGCAGTAAAGCTCGTCCTTGGGTTCTTCCTCTGAGTCCTCTTCATCGTCGTCGTCTATTTCTATTACATTGCCTTGCGTAATAGTTCCACCGCCATTGACCGATGTCGACTGCGAGGACGACGGGACGCGCGTCTGCGACGAGCTCGGGCCAGCCAAAGAGTCCGCCTTTCTCTTCTTCTGTGTTTTCACCGGTGAAGATGTCTGCGTGGGCTGGGTAATGCTTGAGCTCTTCGCGGATTCTGGGACGTCTGTGGGATCGACGCGCTTCCGCGCAATAGCCTGGCGGATTTTCGCCTGGTCGCTCGGGCGCAGTCCTCTGAACCCAGGGATGCGCTCTAAGTCGAGCACTGCAAGCTTCTGTAGGATTGCTGGCGTCACGCAGCCCCTGGGAGTGGAAATGTACTCTGTTGTTCTGCACCAAATAAAATGAAGGGCTTACCAGTGTCTCCACTTCACCACCTCGCCGAAATCTCCAAAAGAAACTTGCCCGTAACGAAGCACACCGAGCTCTATGTTTGAACCCTTGCACGGCAGAGGTCCGTTGCATTTCGCTCTAGATGACTTGCTATACTAAACGCGTGCAGATCCTGTCAAAATAACGCGACAAGAAAGACAATTCACAATGGGGAGCTACCTCGAGCATATGTGCCGCCGACATGTCGTTTTCTTGCCCCTCTCTGATGATGTTGAAATGTTATTGTCGTATAAAGACGAGACTTTAGTTAACTGGATGGTGAATGTCTGGGACAGAGTAGCGCAAAGCGCGTCGCGAGAAGTTACGTCGGCTAAACGCGTCGATCCAGCAACTCGGCGAACTCCAACGCGGCAATGCCCGCGACGTCTTTCGTTAGATTCTGCAAAGGGGAGAAGGAAGAAACCAAGAGCAGGTCTCAAAGCTTCACAGAATGCTCGCATCAATATCAATGCACACAAACATAGCATACTTCAAATTGGAGCTAATATTCATTTCTGCTGATACAATGCGATAATCTACAAGCTGTCCAGCACAACTCAAAGAAAGGTAGGATGAAGGCAATCACGACTCAAACTGTAAAAAGAAAAAAAAAAATCGCATCATCAGGAAAGCTGGCTTGTCTTCGACGTCGGAAGCAAGAGACGTACCGCGGAAAGATATGACTCGGCAACTGTACGAGCTCGAGCATTGAGACTGAGTTTCATTTCGCTGATCTCCTTGTCCACTTCCTCCATGAACTGGATGATAAAATCGACAATCTTGTGCTTAAGCATCGTCTCCGAGTGGTTGTTCGTGATTAAGAACGAAATATCGTAGCCCTGGGAACAGCAATTGTGTGATCAGTATCACTCGGGGAAGGCAGGCCGAAAGTAAACGGTACGAGGTCCGTGGCACTATTCATTGTGAAGCGGAAGAGGCGAACTGTAACTGATGACTCACGGGTACAGGTTTTCTTCGCAACACGATGAAGCTTTCCGCGCGCTGCATCATGAACCGGGTGAATTTATGACAGAGGATCCTCTCGATCTCGTCGGCCTGCTTTATCCTGATACTGAGGCGGATCGAGTTGATAGAGGGTTCGATAAGGACGCGTTCGTTCTCATTTCGTGATATCGTAAGAGGGTTGAGTAGAACTTCCTTCGAGGCCCTATGCGTAAGAATAGAGGTCAAATGATAGGTAGATGGTAGCAGCAGCGGAATACGGGAGAACACACCTGACCTCCACCTCCGGTTTGTTATGTCTTTCGACCACCTAAAGCTCGTTGAGAATGTGCGCGTCTTTATTCGAAGCGATGCTATTTGCGAGCACGCACCTGAGAAGCGAAATCTTGTAAGGTCAGTGCAGCCGTCAATGTCGAGCGCACGGCCGCCAGGTATGGTCTGAGTACATTCGACTACCATTTCTAAATCAGCATATTCCTTGGACATCGTAGATACCGACGAGCTCACCATGATCGACAACGGCGGCGAGTCACAGCTACTGTACTACTGTAGACTACACTGGCAGTGTAGATGACGATGCACGTGTGTGTGACCAACGGAGTCTGAAAGGACCCTGAACGCCCCTCCAAAGCATTCCGAACTCACGCGCCAACCATCTCATCTCGAAAAAAAACTTCGTGTCGAGAAAAAATGTCTTCCGCTGTCGCTGTTTGGTAGATTTCATTTATTTACTCTTCACTACTGAGAAAACTGAATATAAGGTCGCAGGAGCGTGCTCGTTCAACCTGGAAAGAAGACTACGTTCGTCGCGCAGTCGGATATCCACATTACAGGAGCTACCTTAGACGCCTCGCTCACGGATGAGAACGGTCGCTCATCCGTCAAATTCACGTATGTTACTCCGCAGAAGATCAATGAGGAAGACGAGGACGAGGACACCGAGGCCCTGCCCGCCAAAACTTCCGTTGTTCTGTGCTCCCTGACGCCCGGCAAGGTATGTTCAAGCCCAACACCATGCTACATAGTCACTGATTGCTTTGTGTGTAGATCGAGCAGGCTTCCTTAAATCTCATTCTTGCTGAGGATGACGAAATCCAGTTTGAGGTTATCGGAAAAAAGTTAGTGATATTTGTTTTCGTTTGATTAATCAACCGTTCCTAACATCCTCCCAGCGCAATCCACCTTTGTGGAAACTACATCAGTACGGGTTTTTTCTTTGCCGTTTGATAATCTCGTTATCCTGACAATTGAACCCTTTAGTCCAGCCGACTGACTTCCCTGGCGATGATGACTCCGAGTTCGGCAGCGACGAGCATGGCTACGACCTGCGCGACGTCAGCTCAGACGTCGAGATCGATGCGGCTGAACTCGACATCCCGAGCGACATAGAGGACGACTCGAAGTAAGCGATATCTTATGAGAATTTCATCTCAAGCAAATTTCTAATCTAAATCCACCAGACGCTTCGAAGAAATCACCGATGTGCCTACCTCTACTGCCTCCAAAAAGAGGCCCCGCGACGACGCCATAGAAGTCGAGGCGAAGGGCGAGCCTAAGCTTAGCAAGAAGGAAAAGAAGGTGCAGAACAAGAAGCAGAAAGCTGATGACGGGAATGCCGTCCCCGTGGTGAACGGCGAGCCGAAGACGGAGGAGAAGACAGAGAAGAAGAAAGAGAAGAAGGACAAGAAAACCAAGGAGGGCATGAAGGAGGACGAGAAGGAGACCCCGAAGAAAGCTAGTGGCTTGAAGGAGCTCCCGGGTGGTCTGCAGATCAAGGATGTTAAGACGGGCACAGGCAAGGCCGCTAAGAAAGGTGATTCAGTTTCCATGCGGTACATTGGCAAGTTTCTTGATGGCAAAGTCTTCGATTCCAATACGAAGGGAAAGCCGGTAAGTATACCTTTGATGCATATATCAGTGCTTTTTGTAACTGTTCTTGAATTATCTGCAGTTCTCGTTCAGGGTGGGCGCCGGTGAAGTCATCAAAGGTGTGTTTCCAATTTGTGCGGAAGTATGCAACTGCTTATTTGCATCTACCAGGCTGGGACGAGGGTATTCCTGGCATGCAGGCGGGTGGCGAGCGTCTCCTCATTGTTCCTGCGAAACTGGGTTATGGTAATACCAAGACTGGCGGCATCCCTGCTGGTTCCACTCTCAGATTCGGTTTGTCCCTATCCCCCCGAGTGCTCGCCTGCATCTGCTCATCTTTCTCATATTTCAGAGGTTAAGCTTGTCGAGATCAAGGGCTGAGCCACTTTCGTGTCTGTTATTTTGATCCGCTCATCTGTTTTCTTAATTTGCATTTTCATCTCCAAAAGGTCGAAGACTCGACCCCACTCTTTTCCACCGACACTCATCAAGCATTCTTTCTGTCACCTATTGTTTTAATTGTTTTGTTCTAGCCTTCACTATGCGCACCTGTTGTTCTGTTGTTCTTGGCTTCTGCACCAATAAATGTGGGGTTTTCAAAAAGTTGGTCTTGCTACCTAGGTTGAGTACAATTATCAAATCGATATAACATGCTTCGTTCGAACTTCTACTGCTGCCCGTCCGGTTTTAGTGAGCTTCGCCCTGCTCTGAGGATCTCGTCTGTCGAGAGCAAATTAACCGCAATCACAGAACTAGAGTTCATTTAAGTCAGCTTCTACATATTCCAAAAAATAAACACAGATCTACGCACCACGAATGTAGCATCTGCCGTTTGACACGGTAGTTATCCCAGATGCCTTCAACCGTCGGGTCAATCGGCTCGCCAGACTGTAAGTCGAGACCGACGACGTTCCCCTCCGCCGCTTCGTCCTGGAGCGCGACGACAACGTCCTGCACGTCGAACCCGGCGTTCTGCGCGAGCGTCTTGGGCAGCACGAGCAATGCATCTGCAAACGCCTGGACGCCCATCTTCACGCGGCCGCGCGCGCTCTGCTTAACCGGACCGGCAAGGTGCGCGGAGCATGCGATTTCGAACGCGCCTGCACCGGGCACAAGCGTGCCATCCTCGAGCGCATTCTTCGCCGCGCGCAGCCCGTCACGCAGCGCATCGTTGATTTGTGCGAGCGTGTGCGCGTTCGGGCCCTTGATGAGGAGCGTGACGCTCCTCGGCTCCTTCACCTCCTCGACGAAGGTGTACTTTTCCTCGCCGAGCGTGTGTTCGTAGACGAGACCCGCCCAGCCAAGGACGTCCGGTGTAAGGTCGTCAACAGAGTTTTGAGCGGTGCCGCCGCAAACGAGCTGTAGCCTAACAGATATAACATTGAGATATTAGGGGCCATAGAATCAAAATGAAGATTAGAAAGACGAACCGCTCCATGTTTCGCCTCTTCGCCCTGCGCAGAGCGAATATGCCATTCTTGACGAGAACATCCAGACTGAGGGGATCAATTCCCTTTTGGTTGATGACGACGAAGCCTTTCTTTTTGCCCTTTGCGTCGATTGCCTGGTCACAGACGAGGTTTTTAAGCTCTACAATTTTTTTCAGCTTCGCGTCGACGAATTTCCGTTCCGACTCGACAAGCTTCTCGCGCTGCTCTGCAGACGAGTAGAAAAACCCTGAATTTACTTCGCTGAAAACCATTATCGTTATCAGATTTTCAATCAGATTTTTTAAATGGTAGAGAACATGACGCACGTCTTTTCGTACTCGAGACTGACATTCAATGTTAGAATGAAAGCGTTCTCCACGCGCTTTGGCATGTCGGGATGACGCGCACCGTGATCGAGGACGAGTCCACGCACGAGCTGTGTTTCCTGCGCAGTGCGGTGCTGCATTTTCATGATCTCGACCATGTGGAGGTCGATCGGCTCCCGCCAGGTCTCTGTCGAGCCTGGAGGCGGGGGTGGAGGGCGGATCGTGAGGACGGCGTCGACGAGGTCGGCCGCGAGCTTCGATGCAAGCGATGTGTGCAGCTTAGTGGAGAGGGACGTATTTACGACATTGATGAGCGTCGCGCGGTCCATCTTCGACGGTTGCTTAAACTTGTCTAGAAACTATTGAATCCCAAGTGATCAGTGCGACGTACATAAACAAATTTTCGAAAACGCAAAACGTACTACGAGAGCTTCCTTCTTCGCAAGGTCGTAACCCTCTGCGATGACCGTTGGGTGTACGCCCTCGGAAGTGTAGCGTTCCGCCTGCTTCAAAAGTTCTCCAACGAGGAGAACAACAGAGGTCGTCCCGTCTCCGACCTGATCATCCTGGGCAACGGCGGTGCGGGCTATCATGGCGGCAGTCGGGTTCTGAATCTGCATCTCAGAGAGGAGGACTTTGCCGTCCTTCGTCATCTTGATCTGGCCAGAACCGTCGACGAGCATCTTGAGTGTGCCGCGCGGTCCTTTTGTCCAATTTCAACATAAGTTCAGTTGAATGGTCCACGCCTGAGCAACAGAGGGCGAATGTATGCACACCTAAATTGCCCTTTACGACGGCAGCGAGGCCCATGGCGCCGTTAGTGTTCACCTGAAGGACAGCAAGCACACGACAATGAGCATTCCTATGCTAGGACAAGACGTTATTACCCACCTGGAGGGCGGCAGCGCGCCTGACGCTCTCTGCCTTCGGATTAATCAATTCTATGCTGCTCATCGTGTGCGATGTACGCGGAGTGTCCGGCTTGACTGTCGAAATACGCGTTTTACTGTGACCGTGATCACGCGTTCTCTTAAAAATCTTCAGTGCAGCCCTATTAGAATAAACCCTATGTGAGTGATTGCCTATTCTGGAAATGATAGGTAGCCAGCTGCCAGTCACCGGTCGCGTCTCCTTCTCGCCGGCCTTTCCGGTACATGATTCCCGTAGTACCTTGATTGGACTCGAGCGGCACAATATACACTCTTGAACTAACTATTACTTGAGTCCGAATGTCGTCTACGAAGACCAAGGCTGCTGCTGTTTATAACGAGGCATATCAGAAGACGTTGTCCCGCCTTGAACGCATCCAGTCTCATCTGAAGAGCACCCCTCGCTCGGCACGTCTGCAGGACAGAGTCTGCATAATAACCGGCGTCAACTCTCTCAAGGGCATTGGGTAAGTGACAATATATATGTACCGTTACTGGCGCGTACAAATTATTCTGCATGTGAAAGACGTGCGACAGCACAGTTATTCGCACATGAAGGTACGTTGGATATCTCTGTTATATTACAATTGATTGCTGAAAGTGCTCAACAGGAGCAAGGCATCTGTATCTTATCGACTTCGTTCCAGACAACCTGCCAGAACTCAAGCAGTCGATTGAGTCAACATACCCAGATGTCAAAGTCACGACGCTGCAAGCGGACGCAGCGGATGAGAAAGCTATCGCGGGGGTGTGCAAACAGGCGATGCAAGAGGAGGGAAGGCTGGACGTTTTCTTTGCAAATGTGCGAATCATTTATTCAAATAAACTATCTTCGTCTCCGTCTGAGAAAACCGGTCTGACAATGAGAAATCCAGGCGGGTATCGTATCTGTCGACCACCTGAAAGATCTCTCGGAAGAGACCTTCATGCGGACGATGCGGGTGAACACTCTTTCGTGCGTATGAAAATCTCCCAAAGATGCTTAGGATGATGCTCAGTTCCTCTCAGAGCATTTCTCGCGATCAAGTACGCGTCTGCTGCAATGGCAAAGACGAGCCCATCCCAGGGCAAGTCTGAAAGCGGAGGTAGCATTATCCTGACAGCCTCAGGTAATTATTAAACAAAGCCAGAAGACATATTGTTTTGACCGTTGATATCTTATAGTCGCGGGAATTAGATCGGGAGCAGGTCCAATAGACTGTGAGCTTGGCATTTCCACGTCTTTTGTTTTTCTCTTGAAATATTGAACAAAATTACTACCCGCAGACTCTGCCAGCAAAGCCGCGTACGTCCCCCTCGTCCACTGCTATCTATGAGCGCCATCCGGTTAACCTGACCTTTTTTTTAAATTAACACAATATAGAGTGAACAGTATGGCGCAGACCGCAGCCTACCAGCTCGCCGGCACGCACATTCGCGTCAACTCCATCTGTCCAGGGCTGATCGAGACAGGTATGACTGGAATCACGTTTGAAGCAGCGCGCCAGCGCGGCACAGCGGGCAGAATCGGGCAGCTAAACCCCCTCGGGAGGTACGGCATCGCGGAAGGTGAGCGCTTGAGCAAGCGTATTTGCAACTACGCACATGTGTGTCGCGCATTGACTTACGTCTATGATCAATCCAGAAATTGCGCAGGCGGCGTTATTCCTGGCTTCAAGTGCGTCTGTCCCTCTTCATTAATTATTTACAGATCTGATGCGAATGTTTTTAATCTGCACTGACACGCGCCACATACGCGCTTATGCATGATGAGCAGACGAGTCGAGCTACGTGAATGCGCAGATCATGGCGGTTGATGGCGGGTTGTCGGCGTCACATCCGGTCGTGCCGGGGAAGATGCATTGAGCCTAATTTGCTACTGGCATATGTCGTATCTGTCTGTCGTATTTCCACAATATGTCTATCTGGAATGACTGAAAATATGTCGTCGATGAATAGCACATATGTTGCGCATCGTCTGTCGTCCCATATATATGCTGCGTATGAATAGTCTATCGTCTGTCCAACAACGCATAGCCTTGTGTATGAATTCTGTATGTGACGTGGATCCTAGCAAAGGTCAGATGAGATCACCGTGTTTCGGCTTCCCATCTCCGGAGTATCTCAGAGGTATTTGCCTATGCGAGGTGAGAGTTGCATAGCGCACTTGCAAGCCTTTCTGTATTTATGTATGAGTAGTGTAGGTCTGCTATATGTTCACGCAGAGTGCGCGCGGACGGGCCTTCTTATAACGTCTCTGATTAACCTTGCTGAATGTTTTGGTCCACCAAGATGGTGCTCCTCGTGGAATGGAAAATAAGAGGGGGGAGGAAAGAAATGTAGAAGAGTGAAAGGGAGACGTGGCGAGGTCAGCGGGGAACTCACGAGGAGTTACGTTACCGTCGCGGCGGGATCAAAGACTTGGTTTAGGCGCTCTTTTCATGAATTCATTTCAAGAAAAGAATCGTGAAGGAACGAAAATACGTTTCGTAAAGCAGCCACATAACCCCTCGCTTTTCTCCTCCGCTCTTCATCTCCCGTTCTACGCATCGTACTTGTTCTTGCTACGTGCTGCTTGCTGCTCCCTAGGTCGGCAAAGAAATATAGTCGGACGATCTTGGACGCGTCGCTTGGGACGATCAGGGGCCGACTAGACAGAGGGACCCTGAGAAAACAATCAGCGGGGACCAGTCAGAGCGCCGCGGAAGCAAAAATCAAATGTGCGTACCAGCAACTGAGCAGGTTGCAGCCCTGAGAATTAAGTTCTATCCGTTAAGTTTGGCTAGATTGATCTGTATAGGGAAGCCATCAACCGGATGGACATTTAGGTTGTTGGCCTGCAGGGCTGCGGCAAACTAAACGCAGGGATGACGAGGGAAAGACTTTGAGCACTGCTAAGTGCCGACATCTGAGCTGTTCTTCAACCCCATATTTGCTTGCGAGGACTCTTGTCATACGTCGGCAGCATTTTCATGAGGAAGGTCAAACGATCAATTCACAGATGATCATCAGATCAGTTACGAAGAGCTCCTCATGCACTGGACTTCATGCATAAGTACGTTGGAAAGCCTTTGAATTTGTTTTAGATATTATTTGCTTACTTTATGTCTATTTGCAAGGAGCTTGCATCCTCACCTCTGCGAATCCAAGCTCCAAGCGAGGCTACTTACCTTGGACAGAGACAGCTAGTAATCTATGAATAATCCTGGATTACGTCTTGAACGCCAGTGATCTTCTCCGCAGATAATATGATTCGACTATTGAGCAACGAGTTCGTGGTTCACGGTTCACGGACATCTGCCGATGTCGAGCACCCGATTTGCACTACTGTTCGTGGAGGTTGCCAATTCACGGACTGCCACGGGAGACGGCAAATATTGCCGGACCCACTCCACAGCTTTTGAGACTTAAAACGAAGTGCTAGGATAGCAAAATTAAACGGTCAGTGGTAAATCTGAACCGTGTATGAGCTCACTGCGAGAACACAGGACGGATGGATCTTCGCTGGACTATTGATTCCAAACGCACGAATAAACGGCCTGACCAGGCCTGGAAATTGACAGAGTCCTCTTACGAGTATGATGATGTTATTTTTCTGGAACCCCCTCCTGAGAGGATATTGGATGAACGTTCGGCTCAGGTTTCAAATTGATCATTTTCAGTTGTCAAACTCTCATCGACGTATGTAAGTGCCAGGTTTGTATGTACATTCGCCAGTAACACTATTTCTACACAAAGACTGCGTTATACACAATTTGAAGACTGGAAATCAAAAAAATCCGGAACACGAACGCAGCGTGAATGCATGCACAGGTAGCCGCACATTTGAATCCGGACTGGCGACTCGGACGCGAACACAGCCGATCAATTACCAAGTCCGGGCTTGGCCTGAGCCTTTACCCAGGAACGAAAAAAAAAAAACCCCTAGCTCGAAACGCAAGTTGTTTTTTAATGCCAGTGCCTAACGTCCACTCCCATGGTAGTGATAAGCTTGCTAAGCGGGGGAATGTGGTCTACGCTCAGCGGAATAGGCTCATTACGAGATACCACAGGAGGGACGCATGGCAGATCACCAAAAACCAGCTGCGCACCGGGAAATTTGTGGGAGAGGAACGAGGGAGTGCGCAGACACGATGGGTTTTTATAGGAACGGAAGAAGGGGCTAGAAGCATCCGGGACCCACGGCAATCGATCTGCCGTCGGTCACCCGAAGCGTTGCATTCAAGCCCCTCCATGTCGCGTCTGCCGGACAAATGGTCCAGTAGACGCCATCTGCATAGCTCATGGCGACGGATATGGAACGAAATACTAGTCAAGACGTACTGTAAGGACAATCCTTCCATGTTGCGACGGTGTCAAGCCGTTCAGCCGAACGGAAAACGAACGGCGGTGGGTGACATAGGAGACGACTGATTGGGGGAATTTTTGGCTGAATAAAAATGGTGAGAGATGAACGTCGTTTTATACCCAGCCAACTCATAATACCACGCTGTCCTAGCCTCTTTTATCGAATCTGTGTGATCGGAACGTGGCTCCAATGAGAGCCATGATGCTCGATAAATCTCTTCAAATCCTTCAAATCTAGGGAAACCGGGCATTTAGTCCCAACCCGTGATGTCTGTTTCCTCAGCGATCTCATTCGATAACTGGAGCATATTCTGCCGCCCGTCTGCAGGCCGAACGTATGCCTGCCTCGCCTGCCTCTTCCATGCATATGCCCACACGTTCCTCCCATTTTCGCTCAGGGCGGAAACTTCTACTTGTTGATGCAGCGCGATAGAATGTGATACGCATGGTCCTATGTGCTCCCGGATACTCCGAGAGCGTCTCTCAGGACTGATGGGTACGTGTCTACTGCGTCTGGGCCATCATTCGGACCGATTCGAGTCCGCGTGTCTATGGTGGCCAGAATATTCGCGAGGACGTACACTCTTCTCTTCTTTGCTTTTGATTCCATCGAGAAGCTTGCGAGAAGAAATTTTAAATCAGTGCACCGTCTTTATCGCGCGACAGGACATTGGACGGGCCAATTTTATACCATCCTCGCTTGTGACACGTCCTTATATGGCTGTCGATATTGGTTATCTTTTCTCCAGAATTTCTTACGTTCTGGGCATTTGAGGTACGACATCTGGCCGACGGCTTCAGTCGGCTCGTGCATAAGCGAAAGACTGGCATTGGAGTAACCGCCTCGTGCCGACGGTCGAAGGGGGCTTGCAATTTCCTGCTCCAAGTAATCGACATCAATGGCTTCTGCAGAAGACGAAAAACAGGGACGTTGCGCGCCTTTCGATCGTTATCCTTTCTTCTCGGCTTGTCTTGTCCTGTTCGACTGAAGGCTCGATTGCTGCGGGAAAACACACAAGCTCGACTATTTTTTCACCTCCTCAAGCCGACGCCGGATCCGAATCGCCATTGTCTTTACCATGATGTCATGTATTTCTGCGCGGAGCCGATAATTACGGACAGAAAGGATTTGGTACATTGTGAAACAGGGCTCTCAGCCGCTCGGCGAGCAAGTGGTATGCCTTCCATGATCTTAGAGTTGGTTTTTAGCATACCTGTAAATAGATTCACGAAAGAATACAAAATTGAGCGGCGATACCTTGACTAGCAGCGACTTGCACATGTTCTTGGTGAATGTGCTTAACGAGCACGCGAATTTATAGTTCAGACCGCTTATAAGTGCCCCAAGACGCAGTATGCATATGTATGTGAAGCCAGAGATGGTCAGCTCGCAAGAATGTCGAACGGTAGCCGGCAACTTGAGCATGAAGATTCCTTACATCCAAGCAGTCATGTCGGAGTCACAGTCATCATCGTGCGGGATATCAATGCAATTACCACTTCGTCTTTGTACTTTACAGCAGACTACTCTTCGTGTACTTCCGGACAGAACCCGTGATGAACTTTAATGTCTTGAGTCTCTATTGCTTCTCAGAGCACACAACCTGCATGTCGATGCCTGGCTACAGAAAACGCATTGGCTGACTAAAGTTTGTTGGATGTAACGATATAACGAGGA
Organism: Phellopilus nigrolimitatus; assembly: GCA_021029095.1. Taxonomy (NCBI): domain Eukaryota; kingdom Fungi; phylum Basidiomycota; class Agaricomycetes; order Hymenochaetales; family Hymenochaetaceae; genus Phellopilus; species Phellopilus nigrolimitatus. Next base: position 46,950 of record JAJOHG010000193.1, read on the forward strand.
CAGTGCGGCACTGACGCGGCCAACCAACTGGTGCGCTTGCATTATCACATCCCCGAATCCACCTTCGCAAGAATTGCATATGGCAATTGCGGAAAGCAAATGAAGCAACGGGACATCCGTCGCCGGTGCGCGCCGTGTTTTCGGCATCAAGATCTCCGATAGTTCGTAACGTTTCATCGAGCGGCCGGAAAGCTTTCGTACACAGGTTTTCAACTCGGCGCAGCTAATTGACGAAGGAAATTTTGTTCTGCAGCGAGGCAGTTCGGCCGAGTGCCCGTGCACCGAACGAAGCACCTAATTTGAGCGCCCGCCAGCAGGAAATTATCATATCGTCATACTCAGCCAGCAATGACAAGAAAAGAAGTACGATTGTGTCACTCACCACCCTGTTCATCCTCGTGCTTGTACAAAGAGTAGATACGCCAACTTCGGAGAACCAGAGACTGTGATTAGGCTCCAAAGAAGCAAAGCTGCGACAGATAAGACATATAGCCGGCTACGAGAATCTACAATAATTGTCTTGATTTCTGCGAAGTCTTGTTGCTGATTCTGGTATGTCGAACCATGTCTATAGGACACATGGAAATGAGCGCAGGAAAGAGTGGATTGTGGCTAGAAGAACTCGCTGTCTTCGGAAAATTGAGATGTCAAGGTGTCGATCCATTTTCACGCGCGGAAGGAACACGTCGATCTGCAGGGTCTTGTGCTTTTTTGACAGCGAAGCTGAAAGAAGCAGCAGAAACCCATCAACCTCGCTCAAGGGTAAAATGTGGGTGACTGGGATAAAAAACGAGTTGCAATGAACCTTTAAGTTGATTTTGAGATTTTTGAGAAGTCCGTTGCCAGATGAAGTAGCTTTACGTTAGACGGGAACATCAAGCGTTCTGCAATACATTTGTTCCGGCGGCGGACACATCTGCGTCCGGCAGTCTCGGTGGTCCTTCAGCCCAATGACACGTTCAAGACGACGATAATTATACCGCGTGCCAGTAACTGTGCTTTCGTCGTGCCTGTTATCTGTTTCGTGTCCTCGGGACTTCTCGGGACTGCGCTTATGGAAAGAAACACACCATATACCTCCCTCATGCTGGATGTGGGCTTACGTCTCGGGAAACCATGAGAGGGAGCGGATGGTTCTGAGGTGCAAGGCCAGAGCAAGGTGAGTGCGCCTCCTTTACTTGCTGCGATCGAACTCGTAGTCCATCTGTCGCTCTCGGACTTCTGGTCCATGGTTATCCCAGGGCGCG